>JAMXBB010000002.1:90744268-90879447 GCA_024138015.1 Lumnitzera littorea | reverse complement strand
AGCCATATAGTGTCCTTTTGGGCATGGAATTGTCTTGTCTCATTTATTAAAGTTAAGTATGTGAAATCTTGTGATAATTTGTCCATATGTAGTATAAGTGAAGTGGTGATAAGGAAAGTGTCTTATCACTAGATTTTGATAAGTTATCAATTGATAAATGATTCCAAATTTCAATTAATAAGTCATCTAAGGTGATTAGTTGATCTACTTATTTATATGTAAGGCTTAGGCATGAAAATAAGAGCATTATCTTATAAAGAATTGTTTTAGGATTTACTTCTTGAATTGTTTTATAGATTATGATTCAATTCTTATAAAATTATGAAATTTTCTTGACTTGAATGAAATTATTCAAATTTAATTATCAATTACTCACTTAGGGTTAAAAGTCCTTAATTGTTTCAAGGCTTAAGGTTTTCAATGACCTTAGAGTTTGCAATTTTTTAAGTTCGGGTTTTATCAATAATAGGCTTTTAAATTAGAAAAATAAGTTCATTTCTAATTGTAAACTTGAGTTCTTAGTTTAGTTGATCCTTGGGAATGTTCGAAAAGTACTCTTAGTTAAATCATAGACCCGCTAAAAATAGGGTTTACAACAAGCCATTCATATAATCCATGGAGTGTTTTGAACGCGGTCTTCCACTCATCACCCTCACACATTTGGATCTAATGGTATCCTAATTTGAGGTCAATTTTAGAGAACACTCTTGCTCCACTCAACTCATGTAGCATGTCATTAAGTCTTCGTACGGGATACTTGTACTTGATGGTGATTTGATTGATTACTTGACTATCTACACACATTCTCTAAGACCCGTCTTTCTTTGGCACTAACAAAACCGGTACAATACAAGGCTTGAAAGACTTGCACACATACCCCTTCTTCATCAACTCTTCTACTTGCTTCTGTAACTCAACTGCCTATTTAGGATTAAGCCTATAGTCAGGTTTGTTCGATAATGTAGCTCCTGGTTGTAAGTCAATTGCATGTTTGACGCCTCGAATGGGAGGCAAACCTTTCAGTAGCTCATCTGGGAACAAATCGGTCAACTCTTCCAATAACATTTTCACCTCGGTGTATTGCTCCCTCTCCTCAAACCTCATCCCCAGTATTCTTCAAACTAGTAGATAAGTCGATCCTTCTAGCTCCATCTCTCTTTTTAGCTTAACTCAAGTTATTACTAAAGCCTCTTTCTTCAAGGTTTGGCTAATTAAGGACTACATGACCTTTACTTGCTTGGTATTCATAGGACTCAATTTCACCCTCCTACCTTCATATTCTAGGGAACATGTATTCCTCCTTCCATCATATATCACTGCTCGATTGAACATCCATGATTGTCCAGGTAAAATGTGGGATGCACTCATGGGCAATATATCACAAAGCACTTCATCTTGATAATTGCTAATGCAGATCAACATAGACACTTGTTTGTTCACCTATAAGACTAATTTATCATTGAGCTAATGCAGCTTCTAAGGTTTTGGGTAGGGCTAGGTCGGCAATTTCAATTGTTAGACCATACATGTAGAGGCTGCATTGGTGCAACTCCCATTATCAACGATCAGGGCATATAGTAACTCATTCACCTTACATCTGATATGGAAGAGAATTTCCCTCTATTCGTCTTTAAGCACAAGACTAATACTCATTATCCTTCTCAACATTAGAGTGGCTGACATAAAGTTGCATTCTTTACTATAGATGACTTCCTCCCCGGAGCTTAGTCCATTCATCCTCCTTCAACTCCTCTACTTCCTCATCAGTACCATCTACTTCAACAGTCGACACCTCGCCGTGAGTCACCATAGTCCTTTTGTTCAGACACTGAACAACCATATGTCAAAATCCTTGGCTTTTGAAACACTTAATCTCACTCATATTCCTACCCAAACTCTGCTCTTTCTCAAACTTCCTTGAGACTTCTTTCTCCTCTACTTGGGTAATCTGAGCAAGTCGGGCCTCAGCAACTTTATTTAGTTCCATTCACATAAGTCTGCTCGGAACAATTCGATTATTGCTAGGTTAGCTAACGGACGGTTGGAACCTTCCTGTTCTACACCTTTCCATCCTCTAGGTGGCTTGGATTACATCATCAAGTGACTTAATATCCATGGTTTCTAAGATATCTTCAATCTTATACTTTAGTCCACCAATGAATCAAGATATAGTTCAGTCTTCTGGCTCGCTAACTTCACATCAGATCATTAACATTTGGAATTCCTTAACATAAGCTTCAATAGTCAATCCTCCTTACCTCAACTCCTATAATCTTTTAAAGGCATCCTGCAAGTAATAGCTCGATACAAATCTCCTCCTCATGACTCTCTTCTTCATCTCATCCTAACTCCAAAGCTCATGTTCTCTTTCTCTTCTTTGGGTGGCCTACAAGTTCTTCCACTATAGGGCAGCATAATTAGTAAACTCCAACATAGCAAGTCTAACCTTTGCATTATCTGGTACTTCATAGCATTCAAATTGTTTCTTAATCTTATCTACCCAATCTAGATAGTCCTCAGCATCACCACTTCTAAAAAAGCTTGAAATACACATCCTCAACCCTTCAACTCTAGAGGCTCAGACATTCCCCTCTTTAAGCTGATAGTATTCCTCTACTTCGTCTTCTCCTTCTTCTTCTTCTTCAATTTCTTCAAGTGCTAGCCTTCGTCTAACATCCCTACCTATTTCTTCAACTTGGGCTAGTTAGGCTGGGGCATTATCTCAACCAAATTAACCATTACCTCGCTCTTGTTGCTCACATCCTCTAGTTGGGCTATTTCTAGCTCATTGTCTATCTTCATGGATAACAGTCACCAAACTAGCTACTAAGTTAGTGAGCCTATCTAATCGGTCACCTACTAACTGAGGTATGAAGCTTCCTTTGTGCCCCTGACCATTTCGAGCATCACTTTCTTAGTTTCCTAGAGTTTCTTGAACACTTAAATCCAACATTGTTGGTTACCCTACAAAATTCATGTTTAAAACACTACTCAAAGTTCTATCTATGAATAACAATAGCAGATCAATAACTAATACTCTCAACACCAAGACTACTACATAACAAACAAATGAACAACCACACTCTGTTTTGCATAGGAGAAATAGGGGAAAACAAAGCACCAAATTTTCCTCAACACCTTTCTACTACCCAAACTCCGATGTTAACAACAAAACTTCTAACACTCAAAAACAATAACAAACCACTCAAAGAATAAAGTAACAAAATCTAGCTTCAAACGTAACCAAGCTCTGATACCAAGATGATACGATCCAATGTGGATGTATACACGACGTCTGATATCACATAAACCAATGGGGTAGGTCTAAACCATGAGATGGTCTAAAAGATAGATGATAATCGAAGGTTGAGTAGGGGTCCTCGTGCACCAATGATAGATATGATGCACCAATGCCTCACACAAACTTAAGTCATACTTGATATGATGTACAAGTGGGGTTGAAGGTCATTTGCCACTAGTCCACGCTCAATAAGCTAGATAAGAGTAGCTCAAGAGTAAGTAGCAAAACACTTAGCTCAAGAGAGTATGTCTAGAAATTTCAATGTATTATCTGTCTTACGGCTATTACAATATACAAGTATTTATAGTTCCCAATTAGGGTAAATCTTATGTTATAGTAAATTACAAAAAAGGATTCTTACTAGTCAAGGAAAAGAAGAATAATTTATAGGGGTATCAATGTAATCGTATAGAAAGAATATCTGTTGGAAGAAAGGATAGTATGGATCTCAAAGAAAGGACAGCGCGCATGTAGTTTGCTTATTTTGTAGTCCCATTAATACTGCTAGTCAAGCAAAGGTGAGGTCCCAATCAGGTCAGCGCCAACGTCGGCAGTTCGGTAACTCAGGCAATTGGGACTGGATAGGGTTGGTTCAAAGGCAACTCATTTTCGAGTCACCCTCAGGTGATCGACTCCTAACAACTGTCAGCTCGGCTTCGGTACTGGTGAGGTCAGCTATATCCCGATTCAATGCTTGGACTGGTGCATAGCGGAAGCATCGGCTCAACATTATAGTTAGTTACCTCAACAACTTCTAAGATGATGTGGAGAGTGAAGTAACTCGCTAGGTTGGATTAGGGTAAGCACTGCTCCTTAGTACTCAATTCACCTTAGACAGCTCAGTAGGCCACCTAAGTAAGCGTACAAGCTCGAGAGTGCATAATCTATCCATGATTCCTATCAAAGGATGTGTGCTAAGTACTTGAATGATGTGAGGTATACAAACAGGCTAAGGGATGAAAGGAGTCATATGGAGAATACACACCTCTACCTATACTTAAATGGCTTGATCTAAGCATAGATATCATGCTCGACCTACCCAAAACACCATGGAGACATGATTCTATCATGGTTATGGTCGATCAGTTCAGTGAGATAAGCCACTTCATCCCCTACCACAAAACCAATGATGTTCTCTTTGTTGTTAACCTCTTTTTGTGGGAGATCATACAGCTGCATGGAGTGCCAAAGTGTATTGTATCTAATCGTGATTTGAAGTTCACGAGCTTTTTCTGGAGAACCCTATGGAAGAAGCTATACACGAAGCTCATGTTTAGTACTTCGTACCACCCCTAGATAGACGGCCAAACAGAAGTCATAAACAGGACAATCAACAACCTCCTTCGAGCTACTATTGAGAAGAATCCATATGATTAGGATCTATTCCTACCTGTCATTGAGTTCACTTACAATCGCTCAACTCACAACTCGATGGGAAGGTCACCATTTGAGGTTACCTATGGACTTAACCCGAACTTACCCTTGGATATGGTTATTAACCAAACCTCCTAAGGAGAAAGTCAATCCAACTTGTAGTGCGCCAAGGAGTTCTAGAAGTTGCATCAGCAGGTTGTTGAATAACTAGCCAAGACTGTTGCCTAATAGAAGGAACAAGGAAGTCGAGGGAGGAAGCGTGTCATTTATAGCCTAGAAGACCTTGTTTGGGTCCACCCAATAAGGAACATTTTCTATAGAAGAGGATGAATAAGTTATCTCCCAGGTTGAATGGACCTTTTAAGATCCTTTAATGTATTAATGACAACATTTTTTAGCTTGAGCTACCCAAAGGATGTGGAGTATCTCCTACTTTCAACGTTACCGACCTGATGCCTTATATGCTAGAAGAAGAAGAAGAAGACCAAGATTTGAGGATAAATCTTCAATAACCCCAAAGAACTGATAAACTGTCGACCTCTAGACCCTTCACTTGCACCCATCTTCGAGGCTTTCAGTCTCTCGCCAGAAGAATTCTCTCTCATCAGCCTGCCAAAAACAAAACACAATATATAGAAGAATAATGAGCGAACTCCTTGAGAACTCAGCTTATATACACCCTGCTCTGTTATGATCCTTGTACCAAGGCTGACCAGTTGAATGCTGATAAGTGTAAATTACTTTACACTTTCAAAGCATATTTAGGCATAGAATTGATCATAAATGTGATTTAATTCTGTAGATTGGGTACTTAATTGAATAAAATAATGATTTTAGGTAAATCATGAGCAAAGAAAGGAAATATACACTAGAATAATAACTTTCAAGTTAGTTACAGTCGTAAAGGAGAAGAAATAAGTGTAGCAGCATCAATTACGGGCATGATAGCGAAGCAATAAAGAATATACCTTGGTCACGCCCTCAATTAGGGCCGTAATCAAGGGAAGTTTTGTCAATCCCCCTATCAATCACAGCCATGATTGAATAACAGAAGGACGATCATAGCCATGGTCACGAGCGTGATGAGATTTCATAATGTGACAAGGAGTTCATGGCCTCAATAATGGCTATGATTAGTGAAGAATAATTCTTTTCGAGACTATCATGTCTCGAGTCATGAGCGAGATAGGAAGGGCCACAACAGTTCTTTTCAACCTTTTCACACAAACCAATACATGAGAAACGTCAAGTGGTGCCGTAAAGGGGTAAATTCAAGTCTTTTGATAGGGAAAATATAAAAAGTTACCGCAATTGGTGAAAAATGGGGAAGATGTTTTTTTTTTTTTTAGAGATCAAATTTTAGGAGAATAGACATCAAGTGGATTAAACACCATATGCAGAAACACACATCCATTTACCCTTTTTGTACCAAGTTATCTGTTGTATAGTTCTAGGTGTTGTACCATGTACTATTCCAGGAATTACTTGAGAAAGACGATGGGAGTTCTTTGTTCGTGTATTCATCAGACTTCTTCATTGGAATAAAAGGGGGTTTTTCTTTTTTTACTTTTCACTTATTCCATGATTCATTTCTATATAATTATGTTTCATATTAGTTTGTATTATTGTTTCATCATGTGTGAGTAATTTGTTAGGACTTGCTACGTCATTAACATGATCAAGTATTTAAAAAAAGTAATTTCCTGACGTTTGTTAATTCCAATGAATTGCACTTAATGAATCTAAGTATGGTGTAGTGCATGACATCAACTTAGGATGGATTTTAATAAAATATGTTAAGAGACAATTCTATTAAATAGATCTAGTTCATTGGAACAACTTACTCCTAATAATAGAGATATTATTAGGAAAGTTGTTGCATCCTTAGGAGAATCAATACATTAACGTCACATTAATGCAATCCTAATTGGCTGTTATTTAGGAAGAGATTCCAATAGACACAATTAGGATTAGATGTAAGTAGTTCTAAGAAGAATACTTATATACTGTAATTTCCCACAGTTAACAAGTATTATGATGAAAGGTATTTTGGTAAGATGATACTAATTGATGAAGCAAGTCTGCATGTTAAGTGTATTTTTGGAGTTATTCTCATAATTATTGTTTCAATCATTTTAATTTGTAGATTAGTGTAGTTTAGTTAACAATTAGAGTCTTAATAATCAATCACTTAGTAAATTCAACTGCTAGACAATAGGAAAATTATTAAGTACTAGTGTTTGAGCCATTTTTCTCAGCGGAGATGACCCTATACTTATCCGTGCTATAAAACGATAGGTACACTTACCTATCGAACTGAGTAAAGGATAGGATATAGGTTTATAAATTGTAAAACTTGAAAGCTCTATTTAGAGGCAATCAAGTGCCAAGGCCAAAGTCAACAGACACTAAGCCCTACTCTAACCCACAAGAATTTCATGTGCTAAGGCCAACCTACCAAGTGCCAAGGCCAAGGTACCCATGCGCCAAACTCTTTCTTCTAATGTACCAAACTGTCAACTTGACAAGTGCCGAAGCAGAGTGCTTACATGTCGAGTACTACTAACTCAGCCTATTATGCTGTAAAATCCTCTATTTGTTTCGATAACTTTGAGTACCCTTCATCAACAGCATCCTCAACATCAGTACAACTCAACTCCAGCGTCTCTAGACTCTAGAACGGACACCTAACCGCTACTAGTCAATCCTTTTTTTGACGTTGTACTATATTCCTTTATTCTATACCCTTTTGGAAATATACTATGATAGTATTTTTGTGTCACCCTTTATTGTAATTACTTAAGTTTCCTTGTTACCCTAAGGACTTACTATAAATAGTTCATTTCCACTACAGCCAAAATATCTTACATTCCTCTCAAATATTGAATATACTTGTTCTTATGAGATATTCCTCTCCGAGTACATTTTCTTTACACTCTTATATAATCTTTCCGAGTAGTTCGAGGTTAGTGGTGAGTAAACCTTGACATTAGCTTATGTGTCATATAAAGCGAAGTGCTAAGTCGTGCTATGTTCATTGGTGAGTCACATTCTTCTCTTCATTTTCTTCGTTATTATGAAGGACCCATTTGGTTTCCTTTCCCTACAATAAGTCCTAGTAATTATTAAGCTCCTAGACACATTAGCTTACTTAAACCCTACCCAAGCTTAAACCCTGTTACACCAAAGCCTGACACGTGTCTACAATCCTATCAGTTCACCTAAACCATCTAGTTTATTCAACTTAAATATAAAAAAGTGTAGAAACACACTTAGATGAGGAGAACAACCATTGTATTTTTTCCCTTCTTTCTTTAGTGAACATTGAGTAGGGCTTAATAAAGTTTAGTGTAGTTTGAGGGTTCTTTATCATTTCTCATCATTTTCTTATTGGATTAATCTTGGAGAACAATAATTTGCAATTGGATACTTGAAAACTTGTCGTTATTTCATTTAGATTTTTAGTGCAATTTTCATTGGTGGCTTCTAACTTATTTTCTCTATTGCTAAAGGAATGTCTAATGTTTTTAGTATATGTTTTATTGTTTTTGTTAAGCAGCATGAGTGGCTAAATATCTTTATGGCTTTGTGATGTATTAATGGTGCAATTAGTATTTTCATTAAATTAGAGTAAATATTTGTACATGTGGATGGTATTTTAATGTTGAGATTTCTTTTGAGTATGTTGAAATGCATTTTTATAGATTTTGTTGTGTTTAGATGTTTTAGATGCCCAACTAAGGATTTAGTGTAGCTAAAATTCTCTTAAGTGCTTTTCTATTGATTACATGACCATTGAGGTTAATAGAAATCACTTGAACTTACACTTCTTAATGTGGTTCTAAATGTGGTTTATGAGGCCAATCAAGCGATTAACTTACATTTAGAACTAGGGCATTTGGTTAGTAAGAATAATCACTTATTTACTTGATCACATAGGAGCAATAAACCTCTAAGGTTCATCTCGCTATATAGTTAATTTCATTTGTCCATCACAAGAGATCAGTTCATGTTCCGTTAAAACCTATTCAAAAACCCTATCTATTACTCCAATGACACTATTTGTTAATGAACCAAATAATACACATCACAACGCCACATTTTACATGTTAGTGTTTATTTGGTAGTTAGTTAAAATCTCTAAATTTACTTGCATTATCTAAAGCAACCAATTTTGGATAGCTTAAAATAGATTGGTAAGTCACATTTAGTCTTAACTTTAGCCCTTCTCCTCGAAGAATTCAACCTGGCAAGCACTTACTAGTTATTCTACACATGATTCTATATACGTGGCAATGCTGTATTAGTGATGCTGTTAGAAAATGCAGACAAAAGGTATGATCAACTTGCTTGTCTGAGTAGGGGTGGCTTAGTCAGTCTAAAGTCTCTCTATCTCAGCTTCTTGGCAATGGAGATGCCAAGTCATTTATTGGCTCGAGCGCAAGTGAGTAATCTTCAACTCGGCATACTATAGAGAGATGGGCAATCATTTGGCTTAACATAAAGAGTGGCTCGGGAAAGAAGTACTCAGCTTCGGCAAGAGTAGGAGAATGTACCTTGCCAGGCCTTCCAGTCTTTAGGCTTGGCTGCAGGTCAAGGGCTTAATAGCCTAATTCCTATCATTTCCTTCGGGTTAATTTAGATTTGGGATCAAATCTAAATGGTCTTCAATCAATTCTCTGTCAAGGTGATATGGACTGAAGTCGACAATGTTGAAGGTGCCAGAAACCCCATGGTCCCTAAGCAACTCCAATTTGGAGGCGTTATCATTGATCTTCTGGAGGATTCTAAAAGTTTCTTCAACTCTTATAAATAACGTGTTCCTCCTCTTACTCCGGAACTGTTCCTTACTGAGGTGCAGTCATACCAAGTCTCCTTGCTAGAATTATTTAGCCATCTTACCCTTGGCCTTCTCTCATGTTCTTCTAACAGCTTAGTCAATATGTCAAGTAACTTTATCGTAAATGTGCTGAAGGGATTGTACCCTAGCTCTTGCATCAGGTCCTCTTGTGCGGGTACAAGAATAAGGGTGTATCAAGGGGCAACTTGGGATTAAAACCATAGATTACTTTGAAGGGAGTCTGCTTAGTAGTGTCATGTACTATCCAATTGTAAACGAATTTGACCACTGGCAAGCAAACGTCCCAATTAGCCAAGTTCTTACCCATTGCAGCTTGGAGCAATGATACTAAAGTACGATTAATCACCTCTATTTGGCCATCAGTTTGGGGATAACAAAAAGTACTAAATAGTAGTTTAGTCCCCAATTGATGCCACAAGGTCCTCTCGAAATGGCTCAAGAACTTCGGGCCCCTATCAGAGACTACACTTCTGAAGAAGCCATGTAACCGCACAATCTCCTACAAGAAAAGAATAGCAATAGTCGAAGCATCGTTAATTTTAGAGCAGGGCACAAAGTGTGCCATCTTACTGAACCTATCCATGATAACCATTACAGAATCTTTGCCTCCGATGGTTCGCGGTAGTTCAAGAAAAAAGTCTATACTCAATTCGGTCTATGGCTTCGTTGGAATAGGTAGTGGCATTGCTTTTCCTTTCTCGGCTTGGCACTTAGCCCTTTTGCACATAACGCAGCTTTTAATAACTCAATATACATCTCGCCTCATTCTTAGCCAAAAGAATCGACCACTCAGAAACTCATACATCCTTTTCTCCCAAGAATGTCTAGTCAGTCCTTTACCATGGGCTTCCTTGATCAGTAGCTCCTGCAGTGAACAAGTTAGCATGCATAATTTTCCCGCTCGAAATAAGTAGCCATCTTCCACATGATATTCGTCTACAGTTCTCCTTTCGACACATCGTGCAAATACAGGTCCAAAGTGTGGATCCCCAAAGTACTGCTCCTTAATGCTTGTAAATCCAATTAATCTGGTCTGCAGTTCACTCAAGAGTGCAAGTCTTCTCAAGAGAGCATCAACAACTACATTGCTCTTTCATTGTTTATATTTTATTACAAAATTGAATCCCTCAAGAAATTCAACCCATCTCACCTACCACTTCGATAACTTTGTTTGACTTCGGAGGTACCTCAGCAACTCATTGTTAGTATATATGACAAATTCTCTCAACAATAAATAGTGCTGCCATACTTGCAATGCTCAGATCAGTGCCAAGAGTTCCTTATCGTATACGAAGTAATTTAACTGTGGTCCTCTAAACTTCTCACTGTAGAAGGTAATTAGTCGGCCTTCCCGTAATAGGACAGCGCCTATTCCAATGCATAATACGTCATATTCCAACTCAAATATTTTCTCACAGTCGGGTAGAACTAACACCGAGGTGGAGGTTAATCTTTCTTTTACCTCAGCAAAGCTCCTCTCCTCCTTTTCTCCCCATCGGAAGTCGGTATTTTTCTTCGTTAGCTCAACAAGTGGTGCAGCGGGGGTGCTAAAATTCCTAATAAATCACTTTAGAATGAAATCAATCCATGGAAACTTCTCACGTCGACACAGTTAGTGGGAGTCAGCTACTAGACAATTACTCTGATCTTCTCATCATCCACTCATAAGCTTCCTCCATTGACTACATAACACAAGAATACTACTTCCTCCTGGCAAAAGCAACATTTCTTTAAGTTGTCAAATAATCTCTCTACATGAAGGATATTCAATATGGCTCAAAGATGCTCGCAGTGACTCCGCATGTCGACACTGTAGACTAGGATGTCGTCAAAATACACCACGACACACTTTCTTATTAGATTTCTCAACACATGATTCATCAATCTCATGAAAGTGCTTAGGGCATTCGACAAGCCAAATGGCATGACCATCCAACCATAAAGTCCATGTTGAGTTTTAAATGCAGTTTTCCACTCATCTCTTGGCCTCATGTTGATATGATGGTAACTATACTTCAAATCAATCTTGTTGAAGATCTTAGCTCCACTTAGTTCATCCAACATGTCCTCCAATCTAGGAATGGGATACATGTATTTGATTGTGATCTTGTTCACAGCTCGACTATTTATACACATTCGTCAGGTTCCATCCTTTTTTGACACTAGAAGTGCTGGTACAGCACAAAGAGCTGAGACTTTCCTTAATATATCCTCTCTCCAATAACTCATTGACTTGTCATTGGAGTTTAGAAGCCTGCTCGGGATTCATCCGATAGGCTGGCTTATTTGGTAGTACAACACTAGGAAATAAGTCAATGCAGTGCTCTATACCTTGAGTGGAGGGTAACACCTTGGGTAACTATTTTAGGAATAGACCGACATATTCATCCTGTAACTCTTTGATTTCCTAAGATAGTTCACCCTACTCCTTCATCTCTAATAGGCGCCTAACATAAGGGTCAGTTTGTCAGCATTGATGGCCTCTCGGAGCTCGGCTCTACTCAGCATCACAGTCTTCTTCAATCCGCGAGCAAGTTTTGTCTATAATTTATTAACTTCTCTCAACGACATCGAGTTTAGTGTAATCTTCAGGCCATCCTTTTCAAACACATACATGTTCCTATATCCGTCATGGATAACTCTCCTATCAAACAACTATGGTCAACTAAGCAATACGTGCAAGGCGCACATGGGTAACACATCGCAGAGAATCTCGTCAGAGTAATTTCCAATTGTGATTAGTAGTAGTACTTACCGAGTGACATGTAGTGCCCCCTTATCATTCAACTAATGTAACTTATACGGCTTTAGGTGTGCAATGGTCAACAACTTCAACCATATGATCATTTTGGCCAATGCCACATTAGTACAACTTCCACTATCCATAATTAATGGTCATACCTAGTCATTTACCTTACAAGTGGTATAAAATAAATTCTCCCTCTGCTCCTCCTCCCATAAAGGTTCCATGTTCATTGCACGTCGGATAACTAAGACTAACTTATCTAAGTCCTTGGCAAACATGTCCTCTTCAATAAGCTCTTTCTCAGTAGTGATCTCTTCCTCCTCAAGTTCCTCATCAGTACTTTCGACCTCTAGCTTTGAAATGTATCCTTTGATGACCATTGTCCTTTGCTTCGGGTACTAAGCAACCATATATCCGAACCCTTAGCACTTAAAGCACTTGACCTGGCTCGTCTTTCTACTAGATCATTACCCCTTCTCATAAGTTCAGGTTAGCACTTTACCGTCAGGTCGGCATTTCAGCTCGGCTTGATACTTAACTGAGCTCAGTAACTTCTTTATCCGGGCCGACTAGTCAGTATTCAACTTCTTCTCTGCCTCTTTACTCGTTGGGCTATTATAATGGCTTCATCCATTGCGGTGAATCGTTAGAGTTCTACAATGTCCCAAATATCACCTCTCAATCCTATGATAAATCTAGAGATTGTTCATGTTGAAGGTTCCTCCACTTCATATCAAATCATAAGCATTTAGAATTCTTGGACATACTCCTCCACTTCACATCTTTAGTTTAGGGTTTTTAGTATACTTAATTATTTAGGTTTTTAAGTCTCTTAAAGTTATTAGTAATTTAGGTTAAGTTTTGATTCAATTTTGAAGTTGATTTCTAAATTAAGTTTTTAACTCAGTTTTCGATTAGGGATTTTATACATAAATCTTAGGAAATCGTACCGACCCATAATGTGAAATTAATTACATTATTTTTGGATGTCCTAAATGTCGTTTTTGGTCTTTAACCAATGTTCTAGTTTGTGCAGTACATCTTAATCCTAATCCTAATCCTAATCCTAATTTAACTACCGAATTTACTCCCAATGTGATAAAATTTTACATATTTCATATAAACACCTAAATTTCAGTCTTCTACCAAATTTTGTACATATTCCTATTATTATTATAATATCAATTTTAACCTAGTATTTTCCTACTCATTAGTTTCTTTTACTCACATATTATATATTATCGCCTAATATACACATAACATACACACTTAATATTTCTATCACTTCAAATATCATCTCCTAATATCAACTAACATCTCAAAATATTTAAGTTCTTCCTAAATCAAAATTTACACCTAATTACCCTAAAATACAACATTAACTTAAATTTATCATTTTTACCTATTATACATATGTACTACATAATACCTCAACAATTACATCTAACACCCTAAATGCTACAAATATCATACTTCATCAGATTTCAACATCTTAAAACATTTAATTATGTACTAAATCAATAATTATCTATTTAATTGCCTAATTTACCCTAAAATTACCCATTTTATACATCATTTTAAGGCCTAAAAATTTCAAAAATTTATTTTTGAAAAAGGGCTTTGTAGCACTATTCTACATCATCTAAATAGCTTACACAAAAATTTTGAGCTCAAAACTAAACTCTTAAAGTGATTTATTTCCAATTCGAATAAAGCTTAAGTTTGTATGGTTTTTTAAGAATAGTATATTTCTAAACACAAAATCATCAAACTAAAATTTTTCCTTAAATCTACATACTTTAAAACCTCAAAATACCAAATTTTATAATTTTCTAAATACAGTTAATATTTTTACAAAACTAAACAAAATTAGGTTAGAAAACAGACTCACCTATCCGATTGGCTTCCAGCCATCAATGGTGGCCCTATCTGTGTCGGCAACCTTGGGTGGTGGGGGTAAAGTGGTGTCGTGGTGGCCGTTTGTTTCCAGGTGGCCATCAAGTGTGGATTTCCTTCTAAAGCCCTAATTATATAAATTTTTTTGTAATTTTTGCAAATAAATTCTAACCCCCACTTTTCTGGTTCTCTCTATTTTTCTCACACTCCAAACTAACCAAATGAGCTTCTGAAAATTTTTTGCTATTTATAGAGCTCTAAGGGATTTTTTTATACATTAATTTAAGATGACATTTAGCCTTATCTTATCTTATTCCACTTTCTATTTGTTTCAATTTAATTGGTTGCTTTTGTTTGTTCAATTCGAGCTTGCCATGACCCCTTTCTAGACTTTTCATCATTTTTTCCATATTTTTCTTGATTTTTTCTTTAATTATTCATGCATTTTCTTTAACTAATTAACATTATTTCGACATATTTCATGTATTTTTAGTAATTTTATATATTTTACCTACATGTAAATACATATATGATATAAATAAATACTCCTAAATATTATTTTTTATTTTTAGCATGCATATAATTTATTTATATCGATTTGTTAGTTATTGGAATTCGCTCTAAACGTTTCCGATAAATAACATACAATTTATATAAAATTCAATATTATATTAATTAATCATTTTATTACTTATTTTCCTAAATCCAAACTAACAGAATTACTTTTACTAATATTCTTAGCTTTATTGTAAAATTTGGGCTAAATTAGACGATTTGCTCAATCACACTCAATTCTATGAACCAAACCCCGAGTAGCAAATCACAGGGCTTACAAAACTCTTTAAATAGGTGATATAGCAAACACTTCCACAAACCAAAAAAAGTAACAGCTAACAAACATAGCAATCCAACGAACACAGTAACTTACTTTGTTTTATACACCCAAAACAGAGTATTAATAAAACTTCAAACACAAACCACAACTGAAGCAAAACCTCCGCTCCGATATCAAGACGATGTGGATCATGACCAAGAACGGACAAGACTAGTCACTGAATGGGTCCAAGCTTACCAAAAGCTCGAAAAGGAAGTGATGGGGAGTGTGTGAAAGAACAAATGCGAATAATACAATAAGCAAAAACTCATAAACAGCTCCAATGGATATGACACACGAATGGAACTTCCAAGGACTCATAGCACAACTCGATATGACGCATGAGATGGTTCGATGAGATTACTTGCCACCTAGCATTGCTTAAGAGCTAGGATAAGAGTGAGATGAATATAAACAAAGTAGTGTTTATAAGAAACAAATATGTCAAGTATATTAATGCTCAATCTGATGTCTATAGCTATAAGTATAAGGAGTATTTATACTCAAGAATTTAGGGCAACATGCCTAAAAGGGAAAATATAATGAGGACATTTCCTAAAGAAGTAATATACAAGATACAAAAGGGTAAAAATGAATATTTAAGAAAAATAATTATTGGTGTAACGGATTCTATACATGATTCTATACATGTGGCGATGTTGTATTGGTGATGCCATCGAAAAATGTAGACAAAAGGTACTGTCAACTTACTTGTCTGAGTAGGGATAGCTTAGTAAGTCTAAAATCTCTCTATATCGACTTCTCGACAAAGGAGATGTCAAGTTACTGGTCGGCCGAGCATGAGTGAGTAATCTACAACTCAGCATACTATAGAAAGATAAGCAGTCATTCGGCTAGGCATAAAGAGTGGCTCAGTAAAGAAGTACTCAACCTCGGTAGGAGTCAACTGGAGTAGGAGAATCTGCCTTACCAAGCCTTCCAATCCTCGGACTTAGCTGCAAGTCAAAGGCCAAGTAGCTTGATTCCTATCATGCTGTGATAATGATACATGGTCTCTTAAGACCAACGCACAAATAACTCAAGGTATCATTCACTAACCCACTGACCATCCAAATAGACTACAAAATAGTCATCCTAAAATAAAGTCTCAACACTATAGCCTAATCTACTACTAATAATGAAATTATAGTTTGTTTCCGAACACCATCTCAAGGGTCTAGTCCTCAACTAAGACTTCTCACAATAAACAAACATATTAAAATGAAACTTACCCTAGTCTAACCACTTGATCATTTCTCTATGATATACAATCCAACCTATTAACAGGTTCTATCCCAAGTTAGATTGCCCTTTGATATGCTATGAGCACCCCTAGCCTCTACATTATCATAAGCAACAGAGGTAGCTTCTTCAAGCCATCATAACCTTCATACAAGTCATCTATACACTTCTTAGCAAACATCCTAACCTTTACCTTATTATAGGTCATAAAGGTGGCCCACCCATGTTATACTAACCTTTCCACAAGTCACATCCTTTATTTCAAGCTCCTTAAGCCACCTCAACCTTTATTATAGATCAACCCTACCTTTCTATAGGCTTGGGGATGGAGTTTTTTCAATCTAACTCCATGTCTAATGAAGAACACGTTGATCGAGCCTACAATGACAAATTAGGATGTTTTGCTTACTAGGCTAGCCCATAATAAGTGAATACTCTTGATAAGAGGAAGGATCCTTAGTCACCATACATCACATAATATTTTTTACATACTAAGTTAACTCTTAATAAGAGGACATAAAAAATGAAAATGATCAAAATAGAGGAGGACCTAGTGCCCATGAGCCATGCTTAAGAGATTTACAATCTTACAAGTCTCGCTTCATCAATAGCTTTATTGTTGAAGATGGACTAAGAGAAGAAGAAAGACCTCTAGAAGGGACTTTTGGAGAGGAAACCAAGTAGCATGCCCTAATTTGTGAACAACCACAACCTCTCTCCATAGCCGAAGCAGACATAGCCATTGGAGTATGAGAAGGACTAGCCCTCACCTCCACTTGGGAAGCTTCTTAAACTATTCTAGATTCTCTACAAACATCCCATATTAGAGCTTCTACCATTTGAAATTGTTTTTGTACTCATCTAAGATATCTTGCCTCTCCCAATCAAAGAACTACTCAATTTCTAGTATATACCGATCCAACCTTTAGATTTGCTCCTCCTGATCTTAAATACAAGCCTTGTAAGTCCTCTCTTCCTTTAGCATTTTATCTATAGTAGGCCTCACAACACCTACCTCCTCTTGAATACGAGCTTCTTTAGCTCGGGCTTTAGCAACATCGTACATCGCCTTATCCCTCTCCTATAAAGCACTCTTCAAGTTGACAAACAGGTTCTAATTCTTCCATAAGCTACCTCCTCATCACTCCACATAAGATCTATGTTGGCTTAGACCGTCTTCAACTACTCATGTTCTACCTCCACTTCTACAATAGTTCATTTCCTTTCAACTTCAACATCTCTTATCTACTATCAAAGCTAATTGCAGTCTCATGGAGCATTATTCCACTCAATCCATAACCAACCTACATGATTTACCTCTACTTGTAAGTTCTCAACCACTATATGAATGCCACCAACCACATGAGTAATATAAAATAGGTAAATAAAAGAAAAATAACATCTTTGAAGGAAAGCACTATGAGGACTCGACACTCATTACAATGACTCCAGCATGTAGTCCATGGACTTCTCCTTTACATCTTGCTTTTCTCTTAACAATAGAATTCCTAAGAATAAATAGTACACATCTCTAAAAGCTGCATCTCTTTGATGCACATTCTAGTCAAGAGCAAACCTATCCTCCCTATCGCACTCGACAAGGAAGATAAAGGCATTAGTCCGTTCCCCTTCCCCTTCCTCTTCTCATCATAAGACAAGTAGCACCTCTATGAGAACTAATTCTCACCCAATTACCATAACTTCAATGACCTCCACAACTTCGATCTTACCACTAGGTCTTAATTCAACAAGTGGAGCCATTCAATTAACTCCAACCTCCTCAGTCCTACTATAAGACCTAACTGCTTCAAGCAAAATGACTTTATCACTATAGCCTCCTTAACCAATCACCAGACTTAGCTTCTTTGAGTCCAGCCTTCTTAGTAACATTTGCTTCCTCAAGTTCAAGGACTCTAATTCATTTCCCAACCTTCACTAAAGGAGAAGGCGACAATAGTTCCCCTAAACTACGACTATCTGGTATTAGGTTTAGGTAAAAAATCCACAAATTGCAGACCAAATTGAAACTAAATTGAACCAAGCCAAAAGAATCAGTTTTTTACAATTAATTCAATTCATAATTTGATTTGGAGAACCAAATGGAACCGGTTAACTATTAAAAATAAATATAAATATATCAAATGTAAGCAAATTTTTTAGAACTTCAAGAAGTGCACAGAGAAGGAAACTCTTAATGTAAGGACCTATGCCCAGCTAAGGAGCTAATTTAGAGCCTTATGTCCATTGTAGATAATTTTAAGTGATCAAAGCAATTAACAAAACCCAAAACTTAAAAGGAAAAAAGATTGATACTAGTTATCAAAGAATATGTTAACAATTTGGAAATTATGAGGAGTTTTTAGGATTCTACTATTGCAACCATTGGCGAGCCTTTTGATCCTAGGGTATGTGAAGCATATATGTTTTTTGAATCTTTTTTTAACTATCATAGAAGTGTCTTTCTCTTTTACAGTGCAAAAAATGAAGTGAAATTCTTGAATTTAATATGGTTGGAACTGCCAATCGAACTAGATGAAACCGTTTCTTTAAGTTCAAAAAATTTATGAAGAAAACCGTATGGTTGAATCAATTTACAAAAAATATCGAACCATAATATTATGTTCAGTTTAGTAAGAAGAGAGAACTATACTGAACTAAATTGCATCCATCCCTACCTAATACCCTCTAACCAACCTGAAGATGAACAGGATTTACAACCTCAGCATATCCAACCTCGCTCCTTCACATAAACTCTTCATGCAATCTCCTTCATGTTTAGAATCTTTGGATCCAGATTTGCAAAACAAACAATACCCTTTAATATTGAAAGATGAACAACATAATATTATAGATCCAAAGTGCTCCTAAGGGTCACACTTCCCATCTCTCTCACTGTTGCTCCCTAACTAGACAATCTATGCAGTGCTAAAAGAACGACATATCTGCTCAATAGCTTCTCATTTGAAACTAAAGTGCTAGTCCTACTCAAGAACATCACCCTGCTTAGTTATTGCTCAAGCTCCCTCGTAATAGCTCAGCACCTCCTATACAAGCTACCAACTCAACATTACACAAACGTCCACTCTCTCTCAAACATCCATTAAAGAGCTTATCTAGCTTGGGACCCATAAACTAATGACCACATCCTAAGTATTTAGTAGAAGCCCTAAACAACTCAAATGCCACTTAACTTGTCAATCCCACTATGGAAAGGCTATCATTCCTTAGGTAAATCATGAAGCATCAAATGCCTCCGCTCATACCTTTCAAAGCCCAACAATGGTATGCCTCTCCCTGTTAATCCATTGGCAGCGAGAGTAAGGGGTAAGTGCTAGTAATGTATTTTGGCTCTTAGGCTTATCAAAAGTGTTGGCCTATAGCCCATCAATCCAAAAGGATATCGAAAAGAAGGCAACAAACGGATAGGGCAACGCAATCACTTTTAAGATTCCCTTTCTCAAATCTAAGATATCGAAGGATTCTATGATCTTTCCTACTTAATCAATCCATATCTCCTTTTTCTTATATGTGTCTTTGAAACCCTATTAGGTTGAGGGAACCTCAAAATCTAGCCTCTATCTCTCTTTTGCTCACATTGTTAGTCTAATCCTGACCACTTTACTAACTTGAGCGTCTAAGTGCATATGTCAAAAGTGACTCCAGCATCTCCCAATAGCTTAAGTTTGCTACTTGTGTAGGTCTAAACCAATGATACCATGCCAAACTCAAGCCTAAACCCTCATGTCTAAAATCAACAATCAACACGAACATAAATACACTAGTTTTAAACAATATACTTTTAAAATAATAATAGTACAAATATTGATAACAAAAAAAAGGTGCAATATATTCTAACAAAAAAATACATATATAATGATATACTTTAAATAGAAAAATAAAAAAAATTGAGAGAACGGTTTATCAAATGGTAAGTACACAAAAAGATAAAATCAATAAAAGCTAGTAAGTAAGACATTAAGTAAACCCAATATTATATGTAATGCCTCTCTCTATGTGTAAATTCTCTAAGTGTTTGCATTATTTTAATGAAAAGAAGAGGCATATTAAGAGATGAAAAGGTAAAAGGCATAAAAGGACACTAAGCTAGCAAAATGTTTCAGCCATTCTCCGTTCATCAGTGCCTTGGCCCCATGCGATTACTAATCAGTCGATTATATTTGGTATAATGGCCAAAAACATACGGTTTGACAAAGTGGCCCGTTCTAGAGGAATTATTAATTATCTTTTGTGTCCATTATCATGACTACGCGCTGTTGCTTACCTTCCACTACACATACTATTAGTATTAGCGAACCACGGGAGTATGATATGTTTTTCTCTTTTTGGAGACAAACATTATAGCGATATATAGTAGCTGCTGTATGTGATGCACCTGAAATACATCTAAGCTGGGGAAAAAAAAAAAAGAAACAAAATTGTATGACACTAGTCAAATTGTTTGTTCCATTTTTTTTTTAATTGTAAATACACCTTTAAACTATTGATCAGGTAATGATAAACTTCCTAAAAGTTTATAGTTTAACTTCATCTCTTGTAATTTTTGAAAATGTATACATACATCCAAATCCATCGTTTGAACCTTAAAATCTTCATTATTCATAATTATTTTAGCAATATTTTTGGGGTTTTAGCAGCCGATTAGGAAGTATTTGTACATTTTCAAAGGTTATACAAATGCGAAGTCATACTTTTACACGTTTAGAAATCTATTTTTACCTAACCAATGATTTCAATAATAGAGAATTAATTAGAATAAATTATATGATCATAGTGTAAAATGCAATAAAAATACTTTAAGAGTGAACTTTTTAGCAAACTACATTCAGCAAACCAATTCTTTTGGTTTTTTATTCTTTTCATTGAAATATATTAAAATTAATAAAAAAAGAAAAAAAGAAACTGAGCTTGTGATCTAAATAAAATTAGAATCCATATCAGTATAATGTAGCTGAAAATTTAAACCAACATTAAAATTCCAAAAGGAAATAAATCACATCCTTCCAAAATGACAAATTCAACGAAATTCAATGTTTACAAGGGTAGACGCGGCCCAATTTAATATAGTTTGCCCTTTCAAGTTAAACCAAACTTAATATTATGGTTTAGTTTTTTTTTTTTTCTCTTAATTCAATGATCACCTTATGAATCGGTTCATATTTTCTTCAAACCTAAAAACCAATTCAGTTTTGAATCAAAATCTCAAAATATATAAAGCCTAGCGTTTGTAATTTTGAATGCAAACTTGAACATAAGTATGCAATTGGAATTTTCAAAAGTTAGGAATTGAGATGGTGACATTTCATATGAGGATTTTAATTGAGTAGATGAGTGCAAAGTAACTAAACTAAGAGAGATCAGTATTTTTAAGCTAGTGAAATTATAAGTTGTGTGACTCATATAAAAGCATAACTTTTTAATCTTTTATCTTTCACAATTCAATTCGTTTTGATTTGTAACTTTTTGAACCTTTAAAAAATGGTTCAGATGAATTCATAATTTTTTTTAACCTAATTTACAATTCAATTCAATCCAATCCGGTCCAATTCATGGTTTGATCGATTGTTTTCCGCAACCTAGGAGTTGATTGGCTAATAGATGAAGTATCTTTCAGGCCATGGTTATATCAATCGAAGAAATGAAATTTCAAGATATCATTTATAGGAAAGGAATAAGTATAATTTATAATGTATAGTAGTAATATTATTAACTCAAATGACAGGTTAATTGGATAACCAAGATCATTCAAGACATCAAAGTTTTTTCGTTGTGAGTTTTTTTTTTTTTTTCCCCTAAATATTATATATATTATAACTGCGAGAAAGGAAACCAAATCAGATACATCCAACTGAAATACGAATATTCATTCCATCATATTATAAGGGTCTCGGCTATAGTGAGTTTGATCCAATTCCTTCTGCATCCATTAGAACGGATGTCAATATGTAGTTATGCTGCATGCATATTGACTAGCCAAGATGGGGAAGGAAGGCATGCGTTTCAATATTTTTGTTGAGAAACCCGACGTCTTTATTTGTTGATAGGAGCTCTAGGCCATGATTGCATTGTCTTAATGTTTGTATGACCTTTTGTTGGGGTTGAAATTTGACTTCGGTTATCTGGCGGAAGCAAAAAATAGAGATATCCTTATAATTTGTCTAAAATTTTATGACACGGATTTTCAATAATCATGTGCTATCTAAGTCTAGTTTTTTTCATGCATCGGATGCGTCAGTCCTACGTGATTAAATGGTTAGCCGAAACTTGAAAAAGATCTTCCGTAGAATAGGCAAGGATTGACGGTGGTACCTCACAATCTCGACATGTCGTCCATGAGATGACTTACATTCACGAACCATATCTTCCTTGAAAGTTTAGACGGAACTGGATAAATGGACAGACGATACCCGCATAACTCTTTGGAAGTTGCTTCTTTGGTTAATGGAAAACCAGATGAATATGTACTCATGATATGTATTATAAACTAAATGATATTAAATGTGATGTATGTTAAAAATAAAGGTTGTTATAACAGTTAAGGAAACATTTTCGGTTTCTACACATAATTAAAATTTAGTCCTCTTACCTAAGTTAGAAAACGCAACATATAGGAAAGTAAAAGTTGCGAAAGTAAGAAAAATAAACTGTTTTGCTGAAATTAGCCCTCAACTATTTGTTAGATTAGACAACATATTTTTAATTTAAAAGAAAATTAAAGGAATTTGTTGATAAAAAGTTAATTTTTCTGAGGTATGACACCAAAACTAGTTTCTTATAGGTTAATATTACAAATTATGCTCTCCAGTTTGGTCATATCTGATGAGGTGCTGCGCTTTTATATATGTCTAAATAGGTTATAGGTCCCTAATTTTTTTTTATCATAGAAAAGTGAAAAGCAATTACCTATAATCTCTAATCGTGCTTCCCTTTTAGCGACTAGAAGTAAAAAAAGCTATATGAGCACTTAATTAAAGTTTGATTAGAGCTTAAATACAAGAAGTGCTCAAATATTGATTTTTACGAATATTAATAAGCAGAATTTTTTCAATTTAAGGCAATTGAAAAGTCAACGGGCTTATTTCAATAGATGTGAGAGCCAAAGGAGTTTAATTATGTGGTACACTAAAGATATTTCAAAAGATTATTTCTATCCATTATTATTACAATGGCTAGAAAATATTAACAGAAGTAGTAATTAATATTATTATAATGTTGCTATGATATCAATAGGAGTTTCCATTACAATTAATATCAAAAGACTAAGTGCAAAGAAAATAAAATAATATTAAATAAATAATAATAATATGTTTTCATTGATATTAACAACTAGCCGAAAATAATGCAAAATTATCATTGAAGATCTTAATTGCCATTTATTTTGTAAGTTAAAAGCTAGGTAATTTGTTTTTAGGTGTGGGTTTTTGACCAGAGTGGTCATGTAGGTATCACATGAATCTCATGCTATATATACATTTGATATACAAAAATGATTTGAAATAAAATAAAATGAGGATAGAAGTGATAAATCCTTTCTTGTGTTCGAAAATGCATATAGAATAAAATAGAATTAAATGTGTAAATAGTAGTATTTATCAAAACACCCTTAATTATTGAATGTTGTAATATGGTTAAAGGTCAAGTAATTTATAATTAATATATTTAATGAAGTGGATAGAATTATGATTCCATCTATCTAAAAGGCATAACTGAATTTCCCCTAAAGTCTTTTAAAAACACTTTTAAACATGAGAAATGAAATGGAATTCAAAATTACGATTTTATTATAGGTCTATTTTCACATACTAAACATGACACTAGAGAAATTATATGGAAAATAGCACATAGTGGGATGATCAGGAAAGAATGACATGGATGAAGAACATGCAATCTCGATATCTCAAATACACAAGTTACAGACAAAGAACTTAGAAAACCTTAGTTATCGACTTTGTAGTTTTTGAGGAATTGATATTAATATTTGCTAAATTGTTTATTTGGTCTTGAGAGTAAAGGTTACACAATCAAAACCATTCCTATGGCCTATCAAAGTTATAAATGAGAAGGAATGGCTCAGTATTTATTATTGGGCCTAATATCATTTATCATATCATAATGATGACCAATGAATGTAGGGATACAACCGGTGAATTTTTATAGAGCAACTAACCCACTTAATTTAATAAAAACCCTATAAGTTATGGAATATAATTAAAAACTCTATAAAGTTTAAGGTCGGGTTTTATGATTAAAAAAAAAAAAGGATGAGAAACATAACCCTGATAAGAAATAGAAATTTATTTCATTGACTTTATCTTATATCTTTTAATTAAGAAGATTAACAATTATATCAAACATTTGCTTCTAAAAATCCTTTAAAAATACACTAATAAGAGCTTGAAAAATCCAAAGTAAAATAAAATATTTTATGCAATAAACAACGAATGGTTCAAATATACAATTTATAATGACTTCAAGGACAAATTTAAATAATCAAAGGAAAAACAATATAGGATTCTAAGAAGCCCAAAACCTTATAGGGGCAAGTTTTTATAATAGAAGTAAAAACGCTATAAAATTTTTATAGGGTTTTAGGACTTGCTAAACCCTATAGGAGCTAGTTTGGATCTTACAAAACCCATCTCAATTGCATCCCTAAATGAATGAGATGGAGTATACTCATTTTAGAGTTATCCTAATGAAATAGAGAAAGGTTAAAGTTGAATAGATTGAATTAATGATCCATGTTTTTATTCATGTTTTGAAGCCTACCAAGTTAATTTTCTCCAAGTCATCCCATGTGTACAAAGCAGACTTCCTTGACTCTATCACCTACCTTAAGAAGTCAAATCCAAGAGAACAATGGGTCTAACCCAATATTATAATATATCAATCTTAGTTCTCTAAGTTTCTATCTAAATTTGTATTTAATACTATTGTTATTATATATAATTATTATCTCTCATGTAATTATCTTGAAAAATTGGGATTTATATCATTACCAAAATCGCTTGGGTCAACGATTAGAGATCGCTTGAAGTAATCTTTAGACTTTGGTTTATATGATAAATATTCCATTGTTCTTTTCTAATTTGGTGAGTTCACACTATAAAAGAGAACAATATATCTTAGGTGATTTCACATCTTGAGGTATGATCTTTGACCTTAATTATTCACTTCATGCAGCTATTGTTAATTTTAACATTTGTTATTTATTTTATGTTTGCTTCTAAAGGATACTATTAGTTTTTTTATTTCTAACTTTCTATTCCCTTTCTAAAATGTTAAATTTTCATTCTAAGTTTAAAAGCTAGTCAAAAACAGTTGAGATTTCATAACATCTTTATACATCAAACTACATCAAGGGTCTATATGGTGGTAGGAGGAACTTTGAGACAAATTAAACTAATTAATCGAAACCAAACTTACATCTGCACGAGAGCTAAGGCCAATATAATTTAGTGATATGAATAGTGATCTTTTAATAAAATGAATCAGATTCGAATCCCTTTCTCCTAAGTTATAGTACATAGTTAGCCATGAGATAAAGATAGTGTCATGAATCTTCCTCTTTCTTTTTCCCCAAAAATGTGATGAATCTTGTTATTGGTAAATTGCAACTTTATCCCTTTATATTGTTATATGCTTAGATATTTATTTTAAAATTGAGCTTTTAAGCCCATAAATCATCAAAAATGTGTAATTAGGCTCCTGCACGTCTATTTTAGCCTTGATAAAATTAGCAAAAAATAAGTATATTATATTATATATAAGAGGAAAGAAAATTCAATGATTAAAAATAAAAAATGGAAGTGCTCCCTTTATTTCGACCTTAAGTGCTTTTTATTAATTTTAATGGTTTTTTCATTATTCTCTTCAAGGTAAATGGTAAAGTAGGGCCTGAAAGTATCTTTTAAAGATTTGAGGATTTGAATACTTGATTCTAAATATAAGGGTTAAACACACATGAAACAAATATATGTGGGTGAATTTGCAATTCATCCTATAATTTATGCACAGTACGACTTAAGATTTAGAGAGAGAGAGAGAGAGAGAGAGAGAGAGAGAGAGAGAGAGGAAGATGAGAGTAGGAAAAAAAAAAAAAAGCAGGACTTGAGTTCTATATCAACTTGATTACTAGCTACATATTAGCTGCCTTACGAGAAAATAGTTTTCATGAAAAAGGTATCGTACAACCAAAGAGATGCCCCATAAATTATTCAAATGTCAACTCCTTGAGGAGATATAATGAATATGCAGTTGACATTCTAGAGTCGGTCCCAATGCCTAATCAATTAAGCATCTATTAATATCTTGACGTTTGAAAAGTTAAAAGATCAGAAAAAAGCTCAAGTAATTATTCACAACATATGGGATGGATATCTCTTAGATTATATGGGGTATCGAAATTAATGGATTACAAACTCTAGCTAATGAAAGATGATATTCTCCACTAAAATAGCCTAAGGTATCAAAAAGCAATAAAAGGAGAAGAAAAGAAAAAGAAACGTTGCCCTATGGTCTAGACGACCAAAGTTTATCCATTATACTAAATACCAATTGTTTAGGATAAAAAGCAACAAATATTTTCTTTACGCAATTCAACATGAATGTCCTCGAAATAAATTACTAGTATAGATTTCATGGCACGGAAATTTTGTAGGCTGAGTTCAAATGTCCATTATGAAAGCGTGAGAATAGAATTAAAATTTACATTTCATGTTAGCGGATAGTATTCGGATCTAAATATATTTTTATTTGGAAAACTTCAACCCTTAATGCAGTTCATATAGTAATCATGTTCCTGTCTAGGTCAATTCCCTTAAATAAATTAAAAATTAATATAAAAGATATATCATCACTATCCGGGTTGTACTTTGAAAAAAGAAAAAAGAAGACATTTTTATGGTTGAAAGAAGAAGAAGAAAAAGAAGAAGATATTCGGATATTGATTAATCCAATTCATCTCCTTATTCTTTAGAGTACAAATTGTTGTTGCGGAACTTAGTATATATAATCAACTATCCTCAAGAAATTCATCTTTTGAAAAAGTATACCTAGCCAATTGGAGAAAAAAAAAAAAAAAAAAAAAACCGAACTTTCATATTGTTTTAAATTTGCTAAACAATATAACGAAAACTATATTAAAAACTACAAAAATGCTTGCAAAAGTATCTCTCTCTTTGTGGAACAAATATATGGATAAGTGTGATAAAAACATAATAGCTCAAAAATTTATTGCATGATTGTTCCATAGGATTACTACCCAACATTTTGTAGTTTACTCAGACAAAAACTATTTATGTAGCCAATTTAGTTTTTATTAACTAGATTAAGTGGTTCATTAATAAGGTTGAAGTTTGATTAATATGCCCAACAGCAGCAAATGGGTTTTTAAAACAAAGAGAAGCTTAAAATTGCATCATATATATTTTTGTTTGAGAGTGTTAGAAGTTGGAGTGTAGCAAAAAGTAAAATTTAAGAGTTTTCTTTTTACTATGACTACAGTCAAAGTGGACGAGGATAATAAGGTAGCAGTAGATGATTGAGACGGCGAGAGTGGGGAGGAAGTAACGTATATTGAGAACTGACACTAGAGGAAAGAATAGAGAAAGTAGAAAGTAGAGTACAAAATTAAACTACGAAAACTAGAAATCCTAATTATATTACATGAGCTCACAAGGGATAGAATAGGTTTGTAAATAGAATTAAGGATTGAACACTAACATAAACATATTTATAAACAAATCTAAAATAAGTCTGCTTCGTTTATTAATTGTAAAATGTTTTAATTACATAAATTCATTTATAATCATTTCCTGTCGTATCCAAATTAGTTAATTAACCACCGAATTTCCAACCCCAAATAGAATATAATAGTATAGTCGGTTACAAAAGTAGAATAGTACGACAGAAATAAGATAAAACATGATGAAAAATGACATGATATAGACAAATGCAAATTTTTTCACTCATAGAAGAGTTTCTGCTGTCCATTCGTATTTCACTGTAACGTCGATGAATAATTCCATTCTTATTCATTTATAGACACGTTCTCTTTCTCAAATCAGACGTAAAACTCAAAATACGACAATATGTTGTTTGTAGTGGTCCAAAAAGGCAAATACAGCCATCAAAGACGGGAGTACATAGTAAATATATTCCTTAATGAAAAAAGTTTATTAATAGGTATTTCCTACCAAGACCTTGAAAACTGCTTTCCCTTAAGAGTGAAAGCCATTCAAATCCCCTTCCTCTAATTAATTTTGTAATATGTAGATGGCAAAAAAAACACGTGTTTCCTAACATATTAATTAACAAGTTAAGAAAACTTTTTTCCAGTGCTAATTATGTACTTTAATGAAAAGCAAGTACACGGACTATCCTTATCCCTAGTATTTTAAGAAACTCGTATTTCCATAAACTTTCAATTTTATCCCTAAAAAAAAAAAAAAAAAAAAAAAAAAAAACCCACTCTTGGCCTCAACTTATTCTTTTACAAGGAAAAAAAATAACATTTTTTAAAATTTATGGAATTAAAAGATAAATTAAATGCAAAAATAGTTAAGAACCGACTATTACTTAATATAATGTTTAAAATGCAGGAATGAAACGGTGATTTCAAGTTCTTTCTATTTCTCCATGTTGAGAATACTCTTAGAAGACGGAAGTATAATTCCTAAAATTGGCTATTTTGACTTTAAGGAGGGATTTATTTTCACTTTGAGGTTGGAATTGCAATTCCATTTTATCCTTATTAATTATCATTAATTTGTAGTTACATATTTACCTTTTAAACAATTATAAAATCTAATAATTAATGATATTTTTAACAAATATTATTATATATGTAGTTCATTCCATATTATTCCATAGGTATTACTAAATGTAGGAAAACATATATCATTTTAATACTAATTTCATTCCATTTCAGATTACTCGTACATACCAAAAGTAATATAACAATCTATCTTTATTTTTTCAAGACCTCCCATAAAAGTTTGTAATTTAGGACGGAAGGATTCAACAATAAAAATGCTTTAAAAAATTCTTTCTTTTTTAGTGCTTAATAAGTGATGTAAAGATCCCATTAATATATATATATATATATGTATATATTTTATAAAAGTAGGGTCTTTAATATCTAGGACAAGGAGGCATCAAATGGTATTGAAGATAAGACGGTGCATTTCAAAGAGAGGATGTTATTTGATTCGCTGAAGCCCCGGGGCAAATTGGGCAATATATGCACACTAATATTCTAAGGACTCGGTTAACTTTTGATAAATATCAAATATACTATCACATTTTTTGTGCTTATGCAAATTTATATAAGAAGTTTGAGATGATGTTCAGTTAAACCTTTATCTATTAAATTTTATACATATACATACCTAATGGAATTATTATATTTTAATTTACTGCATGCATCATGTTTAGAAAGATGATTTGAAAAATATTCATTAATCAAAAAATACAAGTATAAATAATTAAAAGTGAGATGACAAATTTGACAATAGAAAGTTTAATTGTAAGAATACTAAAATGGTGCTTTTGGTATTACCTCATATTTTTTGGAAAGCAAATAACTCTTTTGTATCCGCTAGACAACATGCATTCGCGGTGAATGTACCAAAATTGAAAATTTTTACTATTTACAACTGGATATATGATTATAAAAATGGAAGCGAAATCGAAGACACGAGGCCTGCTTTGAAGACCTTTTTAATATTCAAAATTGTCCAAATCAGTGCTAGTCGGTGGGGGTAGGTCCAGGCTCCAGCTAATTCCTTAATAATTTGTAACTTTCTTATTCTTCTTCCCCCTTCATCCTCTTCTCACCCGTGAAATCTTTTTTCATTCTTTTCCCCTTAACGAGTCAATAACCGCAAACTTCGGCGAAATTTCACACCCGCAGACAAAGGTGTAGTCCATGATGTTGACATGGCTGAGAATTTGTGCTCGGTGAAATTCCTCTTACTCTTTCCTAATAAAAGTACTGCTTGTTATAATGTAAAAAATGTACCGAATTTTTTACATTTCCGTTTTCACCTTTTAGAAACCGGTTTAATTATTTATCTTATTTTACGATAAGATGAAATATGAACCGACCCATCAAAATGGAGGAGATCCGTGGAAATACCCGGCCATACTACCGGTGTCTGTCTTCTACTTCTACCGTTTCTCGCTGATATATTAACTCGTTATGAAACCGAATTTTATTTTTGGGCGATCGGATTGAGGGAATCTTGAAAGTTCTCCAAAGTTCCCTTGCTATTTTCATTTTTACTTTTACTTTTTGGAAAAGCCATCCTTCCATTTCTTACCGCATCATCTGCACCATTAAATTTAAACGAAATCTTCTCCATTTCTTTTTTAATTTATCGACTCTATGTTTTGCAAGGAGACTCAGACATGCTTCTTTCTGATAGAAGATCAATGTTCTTGCAATACAGGTGGCGACAGCCGTGGCACCGGCACTACTTGGTTTCAACGTTTTCAATTTTGCATTTATTAGGTTCACAAACATCTTTAATGGATACGCACATGTCAGTATGTCATTGATTTTGGTAGTTGCTTTTTGCAAAATTAGGATGGAATTTTGTTTTTCTTTCTTTTCTTTTTCATTTCTTTTTGGAGCACTCCGGCTGATGCTCTTGGCACGGATTCCAATAAGTGAAACATCAAGGGTGTTAGGTTTTTGAAAATGTGATTTTTTCTTGTTATTTTTATTAAAAGTTTACGTTGTGGATTTCGTAAATAATATAAATAAATATTAAAAGTTTTTATTTAAAAAATTTATGGATAAAATAAAAAAATTTTGTAAAAAGAGAGATTCTTAAAAGATGTAGCATTTAAAAATTGTAAATGAGATTCTTATAAATGAAAAAAGTCTAATAAGTAAGATGAATCTTTGTTAATGAGTATTCAATAAGAACTTATTAAATATATTTAACAACAAAATATATATAATTATAAAACACCGATTTCATTATTTACGAAATGAACGCATTAATATACATAAATTTTCTTTTCCTGCTGCACATTGACTTAACAAATGTAAAACGAAATCCACTTATGGTGCTATGTGGGATAAATCAAAGTCAAAGATAGACAAAAAAATACAGAATTTGAAAATATATTTGACATCTGATTTACTACTTTTGGGCCAACTTGTAAGACAAATTGTCAAATTGATTAGGAACTTAAACCCGGTCTAATACCATGTCGAAGCATACCAAATGCTGAAGTTTTATAACTATCCTATTATATCGTAATATGAGGATAATGTTCATGCCAACTTAACATAAAAATGTTAAAAATATGTCTATAGGATGGTTTTGTCGGAAGAATTTTATTGGTATAGTTATTTAGTACTAGACCTTTAAACAATAGCACATAAGCTTGCAAAACAATATATAGTGAAAAGCGTCGAGATATTAATTAGTTGAATCACTCCTCAATAAAAGTTAAAGAAAGAGAGTAAGCGGGTAAGAGTGCTTGTGTATAGTATTTGCAAGAGAAGATATCTTCACCATTGGTAAGTTGTGCCTATTTATAAAGTGGGACTAGTGAGAATTTAAGAGAACGTATGTAGGTTGACACATCCACGACATTTGGGAAATAGAGATCATAATGGTCGCCATGTTCCTAAGATGTAAAGATCGTATTGTTGACTAATTCTTGGATCCTTGTCCATCAATACGTACCCACTATAACTATCCTGATGTAAAGTCACAAGTCAAATAACACTTGTTCCTTACTCTTAGACCTTCATTCAAGTCGATAATAGAGTGATCACCTCCATCTTGAGTTTAAATGAGTAGGCCCAAGACCTAAAGAGGTTAGTATAGGGCAAGAGGATGGCAAGAAGCGTCGAAAAGACCATAGATGATGCGAATCAAGGAAGAGTAGATGTGACATTATTAATATCTTTTATTTTAAGATTTAGTTAGATAGGCATCTTTTATGCAAGATATGAAATTTTTTATTTTCTTGATTTATTTTCTTAAAATATTAAGTTATATTATGCCTATCGTCACTTCCCAAAGTGGTAAAGTCATAACAATCCCGACGTACAAACCATTCTAAGATAAAAGCTAACCATACAACTGCCATCTCAGACTTAATTTACACAAAACGTCCACAACTAACCTGCTTTAAAGTAAACGGTTCATAAATTAAATAAATTATTTACTTATGAATTTAAGAAAAATAAATATTCACATTAAATTAATCTGAGTGTATTTACAAGATTTAGCAATCTAATCACAATCTAATTAAGTAATTTGTAAACTAATGCTAAAAACTTTAAAATAAATCTAACTAGAGAATGAATTTAGTCTTCTGTTTACATCCTCACTCCCTACTGCAGTTGCTAGTCGTTGTTACAAATGCTAGCAACCACAACTCAGTAAGTTAGGATGGAGACTTAAAACCATACAACAAACACAAACAGAGTTATCAACCAAATTACTTAGTTAGATACTATGCACGTACAAGAAAATGCCATCACACAACGTTGTACAATTTGTCATAAGTTTATAGAAATTACACCCGCTCTAATCCAGGTTGAGGAGATGCCGTTAATGTAATAGCTTACAACCAAACCCTAACTTATGTAATGGAGATACCGCTCCTTCCGCGACTACCTTCGAACCATTGACTTCATCCTTGCCGTGACCTCCTCACCTGTCACTTAGTTTGACTAAAGATGAATAAGGGACCGACTATGCTATCCAGCACTATCCCTTTCGAAATGGTCGATATTTGGCTGGAAAATCCTAATATTCCCCTAATGGATTGCCATATGTGCTCAATTTATATTTACAAATCATATATTTAGTTAGATTTAGTTTAGAATGATTAATCATTTCATACAAATCATATCATCAGCTCAAAACAAACACAATCAAGTACAATTTCAAGCCTCCAAAATACAACATTGTATTAATCCAAACTTACCTCGACTCCCTGTTTACTCACTCGAGGTAGGACTTGCTCAATCGATTGTTAATGATCCCTGTAATACTAACATTGTCTCAGTTTTCATATAACTGTTACAAATTAATTTTTATCCTATAATACTTTTTGTTATCTTTAGTTTATGGTTTAATATGTCCAATTATCTAAGTTCTCAAATCTTTTACAATTATTCTAGGTTTGGGGTTAGGTTCGGATTCAGTTTTCACATCGATTTCTAAATTAGATTCTAGTTCGATTTCTAAATACAGTTTTATACACGAACCTTGGAAACTTGTTTCAACCTATAATGTAAAATTAATCACAATATTTTCGGGTATCCTCAATATTGTGTTTCAGTCCGTGCGATACGTTCTAATCCTAATTTAATTACTAAATTTATTCTCGAGATGAGAAAATATTATATTTTCATATAATTATCCTAATTTAAATTTTCTATCAAATTTATTATATATATTCCTATTATTAGTATAATATCAATTTTTATTCTAATATTTTCTATTTATTATATTTTTAATTTTTCATATTATGTATTATTACCTATTATATACATAATATAAATATAATATTTCTATCATTCCAAATATCATCTCCCAACATCAATCAACATTTTAAAATATATAAATTCATCCTAAATCAGATTTTACACCTAATTATCTTAAATTACAAAATTAACTTAAAATATACAATTTTTACCTGTTACATATATACTACATAATACCCTAATAATTACATCTAATACCCTATATGCTATAAGTATCATACTTTATCATATTTCAATATCCTAAAACATATAATTATGCATTAAATCAATAATTAACCATTTAATTACTTAATTAGCCTTAAATCACCTATTTTATGCATCATTCAAGGCCTAAAAATTATCTAAAAATTTAAAATATTCATTTTTGAAAAAGGGCTTTGTGACACTATTCTATATCACTTAAGTAGTCTACACAAAAATTTTAAGTCCAAAACTACACTCCTAAACCTATTTATTTCTAAACCGAACAAATCTCGAGTTTGCAAGGTTTCTTAAGAACAATATAATTCTAGATACAAAATCATCAAACTAAAATTTTTACCTAAATCTACATACCATAAAACACCATAGTAATAAATTTCATAATTTTCTAAATAAAATTAATAATTTTAATAAATTTCATAAAAACAAACTAGAATCGAACTCACCCAGCTGTTGGAATTCTAGCCACTAATGGCAGCCCTAGGGGTGTTGGCCAAGTTGGGGGTGATGGTGGCCGTTTGTTTCCAGGTAGCCGTCGAGTATGGGTTTCCTTCTAAAACCCTAATTGCACATATTTTTCCTAATTTTTGTAAGAAAACCCTAACTCTTTCTTTTTTATGTTGTCTCAATTTTTCTAGATTCCCAATTGCCTAAATGAACTTCTACAAAATTTTGGGTATTTATAGGGCTTTAGGAGATTTTTTATGCATTAATTTGACTAGACATTAGCATTATCCTCTTCCAAATTTGTTTTTTGTTTGGCTTAATTTAATTGGTTGATTTTTTTCTTTCTTCCCCCAGTTGCCACAACCTCCTTATGGACTTTTCCTTAATTTTCTATAATTTTCTTGATTTTTCCTTAATTAATTATGAATTTTCCTTAATTAATTAACCTTATTTTAACATATTTCACTTATTTTAAGTAATTACGTATATTTCTACCTACATGTAAATTCATATATGATAACTCTTATTTTAAATACATTTCACATAGTGATTTTATAGTATATCCCTTACATCTTTGGGTTTTTTTTAAAAGAAATTTATACTTAATTGAGTAAAATTTTTATTTCAAGGTTTAAACACGTTCTCGGATTGAAAACGAAGAAAAGGAATAAAGTTTCACTCAATTTAGAATTCAAATGAATGAGTTATGAAGTTTTGAAGTTACATAAACAATAGGAATTTTGGTCAGAAAGTTACACAGTCTGAGACATAACTGTATCTCTAGGCTGTGTCTATCCAAGAAGATTTTAAGTGTCAAGGTCAGTAAGTTACACAATCTGGGGACACAACTGTGTCCCCAGCTGTGTCTGGTGACGAAAAAAGAAACTTTACAATACATTATAAAAGGACTTACTAGGTTTCACACATAACATTAGACATTCAAAAGAGAAGAGACTTGAAGAGAAGGAAGAGAAAAAGGCGAAAGCAACACTTAACTTCAAGATTGAAGAGACTTTTCATTAACAAAAGAGGTTTTTCATGTTTTATGTCTTAATTTTGTTGCAATTCGTTTTTAGTTTTATTATGATAACTTATGATTTTTGTATTTAAGATTGTGGAACCTAAGGTTTCATATAACTATTAGATCTATTGATAATTTTCAATAATGTTTCTATCTTTTCTTAATTCAATTATGTTTTTTAATTGTTAATTGATATTTCTAGAATATCAATCTATGATATTATGCATGATGATTGAGAAATCACATATGTAATGAGATTTTAACATAATTGGAGAGAATTGCATGTGTACTTAAAGATAAGATACATGTTTCTTCCGGAAAGTTATTCTTTTATATGGGAATTCATTATACATTAATGCGATTCTAAATTATATTACTAAGTAAAGAGATTCCGGTAAATAATTTAGGATTAGGGTTAATATGCTTGAGAAAAGTGTTAATTTTAATTGTGAATCTCTCCGGTCAAAAATAATAGAAATTAAATTTGATACATTTTAAGCGGTCACATATTAAATATTAGGGAAAATAATTCCTAAATACGTTATTTACCTTCTTGAAATCGTTCTTAATTTTATTGCTTTCTAAATTATTTAATCAAGTCTCATAATTAGGTTAGTTTGTTAATTTTAATATTTTTAATTCATTCAACCCATCACAATTTTCCATAATAGAGTTAAGGTTAATATTAGTACTCGAAGTCTCTAAGGGATCAACTTGGACTCACATCCATTATATTAAAACTGATAGGTACACTTTCCTTGTATCAATATACATTTCAAATAAATACTCCTAAATATTATTTAAATTATTTTATGATTTTTAGTGTGTATATAATTTATCTCTAGCGATTCGTTAGTTATCGGAATGCATTTTACGCATTTTCGATAAATAACAAGTAATATATTTAAAATTTGAAAATTTTATATTCTTTTATTTTATTACTTATTTTCTTAAATTCGAACTTACGAAATCGCTTTTATTAATATTTCTAACTTTATTTAGATCGGATTCTTTAACCAATCGTCATAAATTTTACGAATCAAACTCCAAGTAAATTAAAGAGAGTGACTTGATATTGAAAAAAGAAGTTATTTTCTCAAAATCGGTGTGATGTCCTTTTTTTTCACTGAGGATATGAGGCTATCTCTTTTCTCATCAATAGTATGAAGCCATCAAAATCTCATCATATAGTATGAAACTATACAATTCATCAATAGTATAAGGCTATTAGATATATCTTTCCAGGTTTTGTTATTCTTTCATAGAAAAATTATTAAATTAATTCTTCTCATTAGTTTACATACTTTTCTAATTTTTCATTCTTTTATAATTTTCGCTTCCGCTGTCCTACATCAAATATGTTATTAGAGTCGAACAATAAGTTTCTTTTTAGAACCTATTATCCTGTTCTTTTTAAAACTTGACTTTAATGTCCTTTCATAAGACCTAAAAAAAAAAATTACTTTCATTACACACCAAAATATTAATAACATGGAATCCACTTTCAGTAATTTTTTTTTAGCAATTTATGTCAAAGAGCAATAAAGTGATGACTATATTAAGTATAATGATTCATCAACTCGAATTAACCATCATTTTGATGCCATAGGAATTACTAAATTACCCGTCATAACCTAAGTCTCACATATTATCCAAGAAACTAGTATAATATACAATTCTTCTGAAATTGAATCATATCATGAAAATATCCAAAATAATGTACTTAAGGAGATAGAGGAACTTTGCGAATATGTTAGCAAGATTATGCTAGTTCCATCTACAACCGAGTCAATCCCTTTTCAAATAGATAATAATTTTATAGAGATTAAAAAAAAAAATCATTAGTGATGAGCTAGATGAAAAATTATACGAGTCTTTTAATCCTATTCACGTGAATGCTAGTGAGACTATTCCAAATACTCCTATATCATAATCTTTAAATCATATCAAGTCAGTTCCTTTTCAAACTCATTTGTGTATGGAAGTTGACAAGAAAATTAATCTAAATAATAAATTATGCGAGTTTATGAAAGATCTTCATCACAAAGATTTGAAGCACTCAAAGAAAAACCAGATCTTTATGATAAGAGAAAAAGAGGAGACCGAAGGCATTATGAACGATCAAAATTGAGTTTACATCCATTTATTAAAGTCAAATTTTTTCAAGCCAAAGGAAAGTTGATGAGAAGTATGGAGAATTGTTCAATCATGAATTCAAGATTGGTTTTCATAGATTGTTATTTAATCTAAAAGGATTCAAACGAAATCTTATAGATTCGAGAACGAATCTTTTTAAGAGAAAAGAGAATGATGTGGATCAAGAAAGATTAAATATAATATTATTAATATCTTTTATTTTAGAATTTGGTTAGGTAGATATCTTTTATTCAAGATATGAAATCTTTTATTTTTTAGATTTATTAATATTTAGTTTCTTAAAATATTATGCTTATAAATAAGCAAAGTTTGTAATCAATTAAAGAGAGTGACTTAATATTGAATAAAGAAGCTATTTTTTCAATATTGGTGTGATGCTTTTCTTCTTCACTAATGGTGTGAGGCCATCCTTTTTCTCATCGATGGTATAAGGTTATCAAAATCTCATCATGTATTGTGAGGCCATACAATTCACTAATGGTATGAGGCTGTTAGATATATCTTTTTAGGTTTTGTTACTCTTTCATACAAAAATTGTAAGATTAATTCTTCTCGTTGATTTTTGTGCTTTCCTTACTTTTCCTAATTTTTCATTATGTTATAATTTTCACATTTATTGTCCTACATCAATAGACAAGTAGCACTAAGATAATATTAAAGGAAAAAAAATTAAGTTTAATCTTTTTTATTCGAGAGGAAACTCTTTTCTTTTTCTCTTTTCTATTTTAAAGCCATTATAACATGAGCTTTAACTCTATTAAATTAACTTAGATTGGAAATTTAAAAAAAAAAAAAAAGTAAGTCCCTTGTAGCTTTTATTTTAGAGTAGCTTTGATAATTCCACATTAGGGAACTTGTACTGTTATCTTTTACTTTTATCCTTAAGTAGACCTATATACCAATTCTGCCTAGCTTGGAGCCGACCATGAACCGCTGGATTACAAGTCAACAAGGGAGTAAACTAGGCCAAACCCCTAAGGGGTGGGCTCAAGTAAATTTACTCAAACCGGCAATTCAAGAGTCAATTTAGTGGCCCTTGAACTGTGATTTTTTTTTTTTTCAAATTTCTCTTAATAATTATAAATAATTTGTAAATTATTTGTCTATTTTTTTCCAACTATATCTAAAATTTCATAATGTTACTCATGAATCAAAATTTTTATTTTCTTTTTTGGTTTTAAAATAATTCATTTGGACTATGTAAACGTAATGTTATATTATAATATTGAGTAAGAATGTCCAAAGTGACGGAAATTGTAAAATAAGAAAATTTTTTATTTAAAGTGGGATGGGACTATACATATTATATATAGTATATTAATAATTATATGTTATATATACTCTATACTATATACTTATTTGCATTATATGTATATTGTTTATATATATAATATTATATATTATATAAATAGCATATTTACATTATATATATAGTATATTATATTTTATTTATATATTTTTTTAATTTTCAAGGTTGATCCAGCCTCAAACCGACGAGTTGAACCATTGGTTCAATTGGCAATTTGACGATTTTCCATGGTTGAACTGCTTGGGCCCTTTAACCTAATGATCCAATGGTCGGTTTAGGCCTACCTAGGATGGACCCAGATCAACTTACGGTTCAAAACTGACCCTTACATAGGTCTATCCTCAAAGTTATGGGTATCTATTACTATCTTTTGCAAAAATGTCTTTAAATTTAGCATATTAAAGTATTGGGTTGCCAAACTCATTGTAGTCTATTGGTCTAAATACTGGATGGATTATATTCAAATCATTCATCTCTCAACTTGAAACACAATTGGTAAGAAGAAAAAAAAAATACTAGATCAAATTTACTATTTATTTAAGCTTGACTTCTTAAAAAGTTTAGTTCATATTTAAAATTATTTAGAAAGATTTAATTTAATAGGCTCGAAGAAAGGATTATTAGATCAATCCATCCGTACTTAGAATATATTAGACAAACTCATGCATTGATAAAGGTAGCTATTGGTCCGTTCACTTTATGTCATTTGGCATGGCATCTCTTGATATTTTCGTTATGACATCAATTAGTATACTAATGAGAAAATTTCTTAAAGTCTTACTAAATTATTCTAAAAATTTTGCGGCTTAAATGCATAAGAAAAAAGAAATAATTTCTTCTATATACTTGAAAACAAAAACAACCTAGGTCACCATCACCTCATTTTCTACTCCACGAGAACAACTTAGTTTTATTGAAGATCCCCACGATTTCTTTTTTTTTTTTTTTTTTTTTATCCCTTTTGAGGTTAAGAACTCAACATAAGTTTGTTGGAGTACTTCTTGCATTTATTAAAGGATAAGAAGCGATTTTATTTATGTATTAGTTAAAAAAAATGTATTCATGCAAGTATTTCGAATCAAACAATAAATAAAAGATCCTCTTCTAGGGTTTTTGCATTAAGAAAAATCTAGAGGCATTGGCCATTGTATTTTGGCTATCCTAACTCATCTTGTGCAACCACTATTTCAGTTACAATTATTACAATAAGAAATTTCTTAGTTCAAATATGAAAGTTTACAGTTGTTCACCCATCAATAAATAAAAAACACATTAGGATGATAATAATTGTGTTTTATTTCTTTCATTTGTTTTCATTTTTGTTTATCATCCCAAAATGGGATCATATCCAATTAGAGTCATAGGTTTTATTCTGCAATCCTAAGGATTTTTTCTAGGTTAGTTTCACCCATCTTTATCCATAAAAATAGTTTGGATTTTTGAACCGCTATTTCTTTCGTTATCAATACTATATATATTTGTATTTTAATATATCTCAACAAATAAAATTTAGTTTTCTGGGTAAAGAAAATAAAGTAGAGGAACATTTGCAAAAAGCTCAATTATATATATTTTTTTTTGTTATGTATATATGACACTCCTTATTTTATTGCTAAATTTAGTGATAATTAAAATTAGGTGAAATTTTAAGTCACTCCTTTAACCTTTGACTTAAGTATACTTATACCGTTGAAATTTCAAATATTATAAATCACTCTTTAAATTTTGAAAATTTTATAACATAAATAGCACTTGCTTTTTTATTCAAGAAAAAACACGATGATGTTAAAGTTTATGGGATCTTAAAGTAAACTTAGATAAGTTCCAAATAGTATTTCTTATGATCAAAGTTTAAGAGGTTATTCATAACTTTTGGAGTTATTTGCTAATTTAAATTATTTGTAACATTTGAAATTTAAGAATATATTTATGCCAAGATCAAAATTTTAGGAAGACTATTTACATATTCCTGTGGAAATGAGACTAAAATTATGAAGACATCCCCTAGAAAGAATGTTTATTTACCAAGACAGAAGGGGAATTACTGAGTCAGATACGAATCTTACATCTCTTTTATCTTCTTATTGCAATATTAATCAAGCAAAGGAAAATTGATATATTGTTTTTCATTCCCTTTATATATTTCCAAATACACACAGAAAACTATATCATTTTTATAGTTATCGTTTCTATACATTTTTCTTTTAGTAAAAAATTGCCAAACATATAAATTGTGATCATCTGTTTAAATAATTCATGTGCACTGCACCGCACATATATACCATAATTTTCTTCATTGGGCTATCAAAAGACTCTATAACAAACAAAAATGCTATTTAAATAAATTAAATTATTTGTAAACTACTTGAATTATAGTCGAATTAAGCTCCAGCTTAAGTTAATCAAGTTGAATTCCAACTTTAAAGTAATGCTTGAGTAACTTGAAAGTTACTTAAATACAAATATTAATCAAGTTTGAGTTAAGTTTTAATATAATTATATTTATAATTGGAAGAAAATATATTTTTAGACAAGTTAAGCTTAAAGGAACTCAAAATTTTAAAATCAATCCTGATTAAACTCCAAATCTGCACTAAATCATCTTCATCCACCACGTTTACAACCTCTAAAAAAAAAGAACACATAAACATCAGCGAAAACGCATTATATCGTTGCTTGTTCACTTATCCAAAAGGGGTGATTTATTCGGAATTATGGTGCCATGCCGTCATGCGCTTTCTCATCTGCTTACAAGTTACATAATGCGTTCGTGTTGATAAACTGTGTTAGTATGCCATTTTGTGTTAAATTGTATCAATATTTAAAATGTATAAAATTGATATAATTAATTTATAATATGATATTTATTCGTATCATAACCAAATTTTCATTCCATATAATGTATCAATTTTACATTATATTCTATGATTACATGATTAATCAGTTCAGTTTCGCATTCTATCATTTAGTCTCACAGATATTTGATGGGACAATTTTGAGTGTGAAATATTTACAATTACTTTAAGCGTTGATGGCATGAGTTCCAGTCAAATCCTTTATCTTACCGCTGCATGCCTTGGCCCCTTAAAATAAGTACATAATTGCATGCGTACATTTAATCTCTTTTAATAAATCATCTAAATTTGCACTTTCTTTTGCAGTAGGAGAAAATAATTACAAAACTTTTATTGCTTACACCTTTTAAAAAGTAATACTATCAGTGATGGCTCTTAGAAATTTTTTAATTATTAGCTATGGAAAACATACGTTCTTTATTCAATTAATATAATTTAGACTTGTAATATTAGATGATTCAATGTACATCAATGCAAATTTTGACATCCCCACACTTAGGAATACCATAACTCTTTCATGTTTTTATATTAATACAAGTATATACTTTAACCAGATAATTACACCATCCTTAGGGTTTTATCTAATTTATGAATTATGAGGTAAAAGCAAAGATTTAAAACATTTCTCTCGGTTTTTCTTAAAAGAGTGGCCGTAAATGTAATCATTAAATCGTTAATCATGTGTCAATTTAACTCTTTTTTTTTTTTTTCTTTTCGCTATATTAATATTGAGTGAAAATAATATGGTTCAAATTTGTTAGATGTGGATGATTTTCACTGAAAGAGAGAGGATTTTAGATTGGTATTTCCTGATAAACTGGGGCTGGAATAGAATCTGGGCTTGGGCTACCATAAGTTAATAAATAGGTTACCTATTTCCTGGCGCCTGTCTTAAGCCTATGTGGTAATTCTTATTTGTAGGTTGGGTCTAATATAAAATATAATATATCAAATCGAATAGAAGTCATAACTAATTGGTTTAGGTATTACAAATTTCTTATTTGTAGGTTGGATTGATCACTAAGGTTCAATCCATTTCGATCTTAGTCCGATTCAACTTCCCATTGAATTCAATTTTTTTTTTTTTTTTTTTTTATTTCTTATCCGCTTACATATCCAAATCCACCACCTAATCAACCTCTGATAACACCATTCCATTCACGTTTATTCGCATATAATCGTATTTATCATCTCAGTGTCAAATTTTGTCGCTGTAAATGGGTTAATAATCATGACAAATATATCGGAAATTGCTAGCTTTAAAAGATTGTTTTATCAACAATGTTACCAAAGGGTGTGGTTTTTAATATAAGTGATTAGGCAATCATTCATTTAATAATTTATATTCATTTTGTTGAAATTAACAATATTTTAAGTCATGTGATTGTTATAATCTATTAATATTTCATGCAATAAGATCAAAACATTTGTAGCATTAATAATGTAATTATTATTTATGTAATGTCACAAATAAACAAATAATAGATAACTCTATTTTTTTTTTTTGGCCAAAGATAACTATAATTTTTTAATGAATGAAATTTAATATTATTAGTTATTGTGAAAAAAGTAAATGAAAATAAAAAATAAATGTAATCCAAGCAGAAAATAAATAAATAAATATTGTAAAAGTAAAATACATATGTAGTTTTGGTAATATAGTTATTATTTATTTTGTGTTACTGATAAATCGATAACATCTCACAAAAATTTCTTTATATAACTATAATTTTTTAATAAATGAAATTTATTTTATTAATTATTGTGAAAAAAAGGTTAAAAAATAATTCAAGCAACAAAAATAAACAGAATTAGAAACAGTAAAATGCGACCTTAAGTTTGTAAGGTTGTGCACCTAACTTAGTATAACAACATGATATAATTTGCTTTTTATATACATATAATATAAAAGTTTTCCTTTTTAAAATATTTCAATGAATAATTTTTTTGCAAGCTTGGAAGCATATCTTTAAAGTGATATGTTAACTTATAATTTAAAAGGGAAAATGTAAATAACTCTCCAAAACTTTATCTTAGATACGGATTAATCTCATGAATTTTCGAAATATAATTTTTACTCTCTAAACTTTAGTAAATTGACAAACAAATCTCATAGGTTGAGAATAATCCTCTTAAAAATTGATTTTGGTGCGTAAATGACCTCTAAACTTATTACAATATGCTTGAAGACTTTTTAAACTTTAACTATAATATAACTTTTTTAAATTAAAAAAGGAAATGTCCTTTATTTTGTCAATTTACCAAAATTTATGGATTTAAAAACTATATTTTAAAAATTTTAGGAGTTAATTTGTACTTAAATTAAAGTTTAAATAAGTTATTTATAATTTTTTTTAATTTAAATATTCTTCTCTTGGATATAAATGATTGTGAAATCGTAAAATAATAAAAGAAAAATTATAGATTTTGCATACCTATAGATTTTACAAATTACAAAAGAAGTAATTATTGAGTGTCATTAACTCTTTACGTTTCGATTATCCATTATCTACATTCTCATTATATGTCTATAAATATCCAGTTTTCTCCTTGCTTATATTATGGTGAATTTTCCAAATTCAACTTAGATATATCAAATGTGAGCATGAATAAATATCGACAGGTCAGATGAATACAAAGGATACTCGTCACTCACACGGGGATGGTAAAATTAGTAATAATTGCACCGCCTTTTCCCTCCAACGTACCTCCTCTAGTTACTCAATTTTTTTTTTTAAATCTTACTAAATGGACAAGCACCAACGAAATATATACATCAAATATAAGAGAAGAAATGTAATATATGTTAAAAATAAAATAAGTTATAAGAGTTGGAATCATTCTAATTTCCATACTCCCATGTGTTAGAATTAGTCTCCTTACCTTAAGTAGGCAACATGATATAAAAAAAGACGATACCGCCAAATTTGAACAAAATTTACTGATTAAAAAATTTATTATTTGTGAAAAAAGAGACTTTTCTTTTTTATTTTGCAGAACAATCGAAGGAATTCAATTATGAAAAGTTAATTTTTGAAAAATTTAATACTAAAATTAATCTCTTAGTTTGACATTATTAATGGGTAAATTCAAGCAGCATCATATAGAGGTAAGCAACGGGCCAATCTGCTACCGCTGATTCACAAGTTCGACCACAACTAAATTGAAATAAGCCTGTTGAGAGGCGATTCCAAGCTGGTTCAACTAGGTCAGCAGTATAAAGGTCAGTTTGACCCTTGAAATTTTTTTTTAATATTTAATTTTTTTATTAATTTCTTTTTTATTACATTAACAATTTTTAATAATGTGATCTTCTTTTTTTTTTTTAATATACTAATTCATTAATAATTTCTAATTTTTTTTATTAACTTCCGACTTAATGTAATTCTAACTTTTCTATTTTTTTTTCCTCAAATTTTATTTTTTCCCCATATTCGAATCATTAATATTCGACAAGTTTTATAAAAAGAACTTACATCAATTGAAGTTAAATTTTTCACCTATCTTTAACACATAATTAACTTATGATTAGTTATCTATTATTAGTTTAATGATATTATTTTTAAAAAATTATTTTTCGTCATTACAAATAAAGTAATTTTGATATAAAATAACTTATTAGATATTATCCAATTATTTTTTCAAACTTAGTGACATTCCTTTTCTCTCTCTCTCTTTTTTTTTTTTTAAAGAAAGTAAACCGATCGGGTCAACTCACTAGTTCTATGGCAAGCCGACCAAGCGGTTTATGCCCGATGATTGGGGAGAACGGTTCGGCTCAGCCTCCCATTAATCAGGTCAATTCACAATTTAAAACCGATTCTTACTTAGGTTTAGGATGGTGACTTAGATCCAATGACACTAAAAGTACAAACTTAGTCCCACTATAATGGAGTTATATTTTATTAAATATTAAACAAAGTTAAATACTTCTAAGAGTTTACTTGATAAGACATAGTCAAGTCATGTCTTCTATGTTAAGTCTAATTGGGTTGTATATGAATATATAATCTAATGGGTGGTAAAAGAATTAGACTCACTTGTAACTTTCAAGTTTGATCTAACTTTTATCGAATTAAGTCAAATGCGATTTATATGAATATATGATGAAACCAAGCTTCAATTCAATTTAAAATATTAAGCTTATTATCAATCTATTTCTTCTCAAGTTGAAACTTTAATGTAATACTACTTAAAACAAATAATTAAATAAATGAGGTTAATTGAATTAAATGAAACTTCTTAAATACTTCTTCAAACCGACGTGCATGTCAAAGATCCAAGCGTGAGCAAGCCAAAGCCAACTTAAAGCATTAATCATACATGAGCTCGTTAGCATGTTTAGTTACCTACTTAGCTCGACTCATCTAATATGTTTTGAACATTAAACTAATTGTTTAAGGTAATGTTGAAACTACCAAGAGGTTAATATTTAGTTGGACGTGATCATAAGACTAAGCGTTAATCTAGAAGCCAAAATGATAAAAAGCCATTCGGATTTTGTTTATGAGATTCAAATAAACTAAGAAGCTATAAGTGTATGTGTACCTATAAACACTTAATTTGAATCTTTTAGATGAGATTTAAAGAATGTGTTATCCCCCATTTCTGTTTTCTTATGAACTGTGAATTGAGCACTCGTTAATTTCTCATCTCCTGTGAACTATGGACTTCATAAAAATCTCATATGCGTAAGATTTTAACGAAATCATCCCAGGAGCTACAAATTGCACGTAGGAGATTCTTTGTCTATATAAAGCTTATTAATACTCGAACGAAATGTCAATTTGTGGAGCACATGTCCACTTGAAATTTATTATTTTTGCTGAAATTAATATGTTACTTTGAGCATTAAAGATGTGATTCTACTTGATGAATGATTCAGACTATTTTGTAACAGTTGCAAACACAATCAAATGATAAGGAACAAAGTTTTCAAGGATCATGACCTTTGAAAGAGTTACATTATTTGATGATACTTCAAGAATATATATAACTTATTTTTAATATATCACGTAATTATAAATTTCTCAAAATAAATAACTACTCTCTCTTCATATCAATTCGAAAAATACTTAAATATAAGATTCTCTTTAAATCCTAATACAATTTAGAAACTTGGAAAATTATTATCTAATGTTTCTAGACTTAATTATATTCTAAAATAACACTACCCTACTACAACCCCATATAACATGTTTAGGATAAAGGAAAGAAACAGGAAGGAAAGAAAACGAGATTAAAAAAAGAAAAAATTGAATGGAAAGAGAATAAAGAGAAAATGTTTGTTTGATGTAAAAGAAAACTTCATTAAATATATTTTTATTTTTTAAAGCTTGCTCAATTACCAAAAAGTTTTTGAAATCTTACATTATTTTTTCAGTAAAAAGATATATAAGTAATTTTGTACAGTTTCCTCCTATATTCTATCCATATAACGAGGGAATGGATTTTTAATTTTTATGGGACCTATAAAATATTTATCTCAAAAGTCTATTCCCTCTAATTTTTCTTTACTTCTCCAAAGAAATAAAAAAAAAAAAAAAAAAAAAAAATTTTTCCATCCAGTTCCTTCCTTCTTTCCCTCCTTTTTTTTTTTTTTTTCTTTTCCTTTCTCCTATCCAAACATAGTGATAGGGTAGCAATTTTGAGTGAATGGGTTCTTATTCTTTAAATAGAGCGATCCCATCATAGCTGTAAATGTAAGTCAAACTTTCAAGATCCAATTTGATTTTACTGTGATTATTTTCCTAACATCTCTCTCTCTATTTATTCCGTAGAGCCATCTCCATCTTAACAGTTATAGCTCAATGCAACGACTATTTATTAGATACAACAAGAAAACGTAGGGAAGGAACACGTGATCCCGTCCCAAAAACATGCCGGAAGTCCGCGCCCTCCTCCATAGCCATATCCTCCCCACCCCCAATTTCTGTTTTAATTATGGGGGAGGTTGAAATTTATAGTTTCTATAGGCAGTCGGCGGGTGACAGGCTCAGTCTCACGCCTACAGCCTCGTGCACGGGCCTAAACTATACATAATAGCCTCTCCTTATAACATCCCATCAGATGTCTTATCCTTCTGCCTCTTTGTCTCGATCCCAACATTATACAAATGTCTTGTCTGACTTGTCTGAATGGGAGACAATTATTATTATTATTATTTTTTTGAATAACTGATTTGATTTAAAAAGGAATTAATAGTAATATGGATATGTTACTCCTCAGAACATGAATTTATAATAGAAAGGAGGGAAACTTTTCAATATTAATTATATATTATTTGAAAACAAAATGTGTGTATGAAAAAATAAAAGATCTCCTACTTAATCTATTAATAAGTATTTTGAAATATTTATTAAATATTTTCAATCATATACTTTTAAAAAATAATTGTTTAACCAACCTTCTCCATAATACTAAATTTAAGAAGTTTTTATATTTTTCATAACCATTCAATACTATAAATTCTTTGAGGAAGAAAAATATACTAAAAAATAAAAATAAAAACATATGGAAAAACACTAACAAATGCTCCAAATTTTTTTTCTCCCATTACTTATAGAAAGAAAAAAAGTTAATAGAAATACAAAAAGTAAAATTAAATAATATTTTAAGTAGGTGCATTAGAGGAGTTAATATTTTCCACGCTGAAGATCGAAATCCGAGATCGAAGAAATTGCCGAAAATGAATGGATGGCGACAAATTAGCGGACGGCGATTCTGTTAGCTTCACTTGGCCCTCAAATACCATCTACGTTACGTTTGAGGGGAAAGCAAAAGAAAATTACAACTTGGAAAAATATTTTTAGAAATATAATATTTGAAATCCCTGCTATTTCCACGGATATATATCTTCCTCCCCGAATCGCCCCTTCGTTTTGTACTTCGTATTTCGAACTTCTCGTTTCCTTTGTCTAAAGCGTTCTAATACTTCCATTGCTAAATCCATCATTTTAATCTTTTTTATTTTTTTAGAATCAATTGTAAATTCAAAATAATAGCACAGCATAGATCGCAGTTATGGAAAGATTTTTAGAAATCGGGAGACAATCCACCCAATCTCATCGCTTTTTTTCTCTAAACTACTATATTGAAAATGTATTATTTTTTCTCATTTTAATCAATTTTAAATATATGTAATTTGAAGAATTAGTGTTTTTACTTAATACATTATTGTCTATTGGTATTTTTTAGATAAGACAAACTATTTTTTTTTCCTCTAACATACACGTGCATTGAATTTTTTTTTTCATACTTCATTGTCAGTAAGTTTAATATTTTTCTGTATAGATTTATGTTCGTTAGTATATTTTCTATATACGTATCTATATATATATGTATATATATATATTACAAAGTTGTACTCGTTAGTTAGTATATTTTATATGTATGTATAAATAGTTTTTCTTTGCATAAATTTGTCTTCGTTAACGTATTATATGTACACATGTGTGTTAAGTGATATGTATACAAATAATTATCATTGAGGGATATAGATGAGGTGATGTTAATTCTTTATTTATTTTTTAATTAGAGTAAATAATGAATCTAGTACCGTTAGGGGAATATGATAGTAAACTCAAATTAAGTGATGTGTTCATGAAATCCAATAGAGTGTTTCTATTAGTATAAGGTAGTATTTTTATTTTCAGATGTCGAAATTTATGAAGTTGATGTGACAAGTAAGTGTAAAATAGATAAAATGAGATTGATTTGTTATGTTGATAGAACTATTGTGGAAGGAGAGAATTGAGTATGGTACGATAGGTGCTCAAGAACATTAGTCAGAGTCCCATTTAAGGTCACATATGACTAGTTGGTTGAATTAATATATAATCGACTCTAAGTTGACACCATGACCCATTGGGTAGAGTTGATTTACCTTATAGGTGGTACTAGAGACATGTTCTACGGCATCCCTATTAACGATAATAATGATATCCAATAACTAATGACTTCCTCAGTAGGATATGGTGGAGTTATCGGTTCAGTAAAGTTGTATATTAAAATTTATAAAGTGAACCTATCACCGATCCTCTCCCAACCCCCCCCCCCCCCCACCAAACAGCTGAGTATGATGTTGGAGGGCACAACAATAATGTTAAAGTGCAAGTTGAAACTCGGGTATTCAAATCCCAACTAGTCCCACTAAGTCATGTATTTAAAAGTAGTCGCATGTTCTATGAACCTAATATATTGATCACTAATGAGTCTAATAAAGATATTGATGTGGAAAATGAACTGGCTTATGAGAACATTAATGAAGATTCTAACGATATAGATTCTAATGCTAACGTGGGTCCGACTAAATGCTAGTTGTAGGAAGTAAAAGAAACACAAGAGTCATATAATATCCTAGATTTCGAGCCTATATGATTATCCTAAGATCCAAATTCCCAAATTTAGGGTGTTGGTTTAAGATATCAGTTTAATTTCAAGTTTCACAATAAGGTTAGAAAAGTTAGATGAAGTCATTCAAGTAAAGTCAATTTTTTAAAATAAGTTATATAAAAATATTAATTTAAGAAAGCGTCAACTTATCGCTAAAGTCAATAAATATAAAAAACGTGAAATTCGAGCATTTAGATACAACGAGATATTAGAGATAAATTATTTAACTTATAAAAATAATAAATAAAGTTGAATTATACATGTATTAACATAGAACATGCATTATTTGTATTAAATACACATATAGAATAAGAAATTATTATTTAAATAAGGTAAATTAATATAAAAAATTGGAAAATTAATAAAAAAATGCAAAGATGAGTCATCATACCTATATGGCAGCTTAGAATTAATTTGAATAATGAGTTAAAAGCAAAGAAATAAGGAAATGACACCTTATACATTGAAAATCCAAAAAAATAACATGTGTAAGCCACATGTCTAATTTTTATAAATTCATATCCATTTGGAAAATATAAATAGGGCTTGTAAACTTTAAAGACAACATTTTGGAAGTCTAAAAAAATAGAAAATCACTTAAGAAAATTTCGAAACAAATTAGAAAAAAATAAGAAAATTAAAGCAAAAATAGGGCATGGAATTTGATCAGGCCGATTCAATAAGCTATCGATGTCTAGTTGTGGATACCATTTAGGGTTAAGGAAAGCACCACTAGAGAAGGTGTTCCGACAAGGTTAGGTGGCTAGAGATGGCTGGTTTAGATGAACCAAATTTCCGGTTGAAATTTTGTAATTTTTCCAAAAATAGCAAATGATATTATTTAATTATAAAACTTGGTTTTCTAGAGTTATTTTATATGTAGAATAATGTAATAATTTTTTTTAATGAAATAATTATTTGAAATATAAGGTCCTTAAGAAATAGCTCTGTTTGGATGAAAATTGAATTAAATTTTAGAAATAGTAAATAATGTTCTTTCAAGTTGAAAATTTTCACGTGACATACTTAATATATTTATTTAATTGTAGTAACAAGAATTTTTGAAAATAATTATGTTTACTATTTATTGTAATTATTTTGAATAAAACTGGCAATTTCGCTGTTTTAGTGAATTAATTAGTTTTTAACAAAATCAAAGTATGAGCCCTATGTATTATGATTTCTGGATATTCATAATAATGTTTGGGATACTTAAATTTTATCTTGTGATTAAATTCACTTGTTTGCTTAATTTTTGCTAATTTCGAGTTAAAATCGCTATTTTCATAAAAATATATAATAGCAATTTTAGTATAATTCATGGTCAATAATTAAACTACATATTTTTGTGACTCTATAGGATTTTTCATGGAATGAATCGGGCTCATATACTATTTATTATCTATTTTCATAATATAAACCTATATATTAGCTTAATATATGATATAGTAATTAATACTAATGTGATATTTGTTAAATATGCAAATGATTAATATTTTGGAGTACATAATGAATGCTGACCAACTTTGAGAATGAGGAATTTTATGACTTTTAATTTTGGTTTAGGATTTAATTGAGTTAATTACGAGGTTATAATAACATACAGTTAAATCGGTAACACAAAAGAGTATTTTTGGATATTTGGAAATATTGGTTAGTTATGATTCTTAAGATATCTTAATAGTACTCAGAATAATGATTGTGACGATATAAAGTTTACAAAAATCGGATAAAAAATGAATAAGATACAATCGAATTAAGCTTGGAAGCGCAATAGCGAAAATGCATAAGAACTTAGTATTGACCCGGTAGGTGACTTGGGGTTTGTATGTATTTTTCTAGGTGTGATAGATAAAGAACAACCACATCGTAAAGCTTAAGATTTTACGCTACTGTCAAGCTCAAGTAAGTAGATATTTCTATTTTTTTACAAGTAGACCTATGTCTACTTGACTTAGAGTCAGTTGTGTTATGAATTGTAATGATGTACTGGATTGATTGGATATTTGATTTTGTTGAATGTGTGTTAAAAAAGTGAAATATTTCCTTATGTATGACTGATTCATCAATATGTATTTTTGTTTGGAAAACTTGAAAACTGAACTGTTCTTTAGGGTGTTTACCCAAGTAAGCCCTATGCGAAGAAACGTAATATAAAGCTAAGAAACAAAGCTGAAGTTGAGATAGTTGAATTGTTTATAACATGGAACTTGAGATTCGTACCTAATACCAGGTTACTGTGCTGTTTACTGCATTCATGGCATGGCACGAAATGACCTATGGGTTCAGTTTCTGAAAAGCTTAAAAACTGTTGAGTTGGCTATGGGACATATAAAATGCATTACTCAACTTATTCTGGCTACATTGAGTAACCAACTACGTATTGGATTTTTAAACCAAAGAGGGTGGTTTTTGTTCGGGGTCTTACTCCCAAGTAGCTCCTTATTGCCTTAGGTTCCTGGACATTGTATTTAAATGCCTGGGTATGTTGACTAACTGGATGAGGAATTGGAAAAGCATAAGATATTTGTACCGATGCATGTTACGTACATGAGCATAGTATGAATTTTCTGTATAAACAGTTTGTATTGATAATTCAGGTTACAAGATTGAATATCTTATAGTACTGATCTGTGTGAATATATGTATGTGCGTTCTATGTTTTTGTTTTATCCACTATCACTTAGCTCACAGAGAGCTAAGGGGATACTTATATATCTTCAGGTTATAAAGAGAACTGACGGGGTAGCATCAGCTAGGGGAAAAAGTCTTTTAAGAGCACGTAAGATAGAGTTAACCACTTTTAAAGCAGTTTTATTGTATTTTGTTCTTAGTTCTATAAAGGATCTGTACATATAAAAAAAAAGTACTGTATTTTTGGTTTGGTTAAGTTTGTCAGATGTAATCTTAAGCCGAACTCCGTTATAGTACTCTTTTGTTATAAATGGAACTTGTATTAAGTATAAACAGGTATTCTTGTGTGATGGTACATCTTGTACTATGCTGGGATATGATAGGTCACATGGCAGAAATGATTGGAGATAAGAGTTAGCCATAGATATAGATGTGGTCAAGATGTCAAAATCCGTGCCTTTCTACACAACATGTGTTGGGGATAAACTAGTACCATCTAATAAGAGTATAAATGATGGTAAGTGGAGTTTTAGTGATGAATTGGAGGTAGGCATACGGTTTGAAAATAAAAAACATTTATAGACAACTATGAAGATGTATCATGTTATGAACCACCATAGCTTCATCGTAAAGGAATCCAAACCTACATTCCGATCTATCAGATTTGTTAATTGGGAAAAGGGATGTAGGTGGAGACTTAAAGCTTATAAGAAGCAACGTGCTAGATGCTTTGTGATAACCAAGTTTGTGGGTCCACATACGTACCTCATTCTTACTATAAGCTAGGACCACCCAAAATTGGATTCAAACACCCTATCTTACTTTTTGATAAGGGATGTATAAGAGTCACTGAACGTTAAGATAAAATACTTGCAAGAGAACCTTTGTAAACAATATGGTTATACTATGTACATAAAGAGAATTAGGGAAGCAAAGCGTAAAGCGATTGAACAGGTATATGAAAGGTAGGAGGAATCATATGCAATGTTCCTATATCTACTAAATGTTATTCAAGAGGCTAATCCTAGTACTATGTTTGAATGGAAATGGCGAGATAGTGATATTACGGGGCATATGTTCTTCAACAAAGTCTTCTGAGTATTCAGACTGTATATTAAGGCCTTTATACATTGCAGGCCTGTCATTATTATCGATGGAACATTCTTTTATGGGAAGTACAAACATAAACTACTAATTGCAACTGGAGTTGACAGTCAAAATCACATTGTCCTACTGGGTTTTGCTGGTGCGACTTAGAGTGTACACAACAAACACAAACAATGGATAGATATTTGGAGTTTGATGGAAATGAGAAATCAGGAAGTGAAAAGGGATTTTAAATGTAAATGTGGATGGATATTACACACCAAGATACAAACATAATTAGAGGTTGAGCTAGAAATGATTTTCAATTCGACTTAAGAAAATCAAACTAAGGCTCAGGGTTTTAAATGGGGGTTAAATGTAACTTACTAACTCATTCAAATGAAGACGTTCACTACAATCTTAAGAATGAGATTGATAAGAGTAAGAAAGATTAAAGAATAAAACAACACTTAATAATATGAAGCATAAGCTTAGGCAGCTCACAAAGATGTCAAGTAAATTCTTACTTAAAAGAAGGTTCGGATATCCTCTATTAATTACAAATGTTGCTATTTATAGCAAGTCCTAAAACCCCAATGGAAAAACTATAAATAGAGTACAAGGCCTTGAACTCTAAAGTTGGCCCATAACTAAAGTTAAGGAAAATATTTACAAGTGTACAAAACTGTGAGCTTAATAGGGAGGTCGGCATGCAAATCATTCGAGCTACCTGGAATAAGTAGGACCCGAACTGGGTGAGGTCAAAAGTTGGATGTCTTGGCTCAAGTAGGGGTCGCTAAAGTCTTATAGTGCTTAGATGGGCTTCATGTAAGGTCAGCTCACAATTACTGAGCTCTAGGATTAGTCAACACTAGGTTCATAAAGCTGTACCAAACTCTAAGCTGTCTAGTTTCTTGGCTTCTTAATAGACAACAAATCTAATACCAAGTTGTTTCTTTACTTCCTTTAGGCCTTCTAATATTAGTTTAACCTCAGATGGTGAAGGTTGGCCTTAACCAAGGATAGGTTAGCCTCTGCCTAGAATAGGTTGGCCTCAGTTTAGAACATGTTGACCTCGACTTAAAACAAATCAGCCTCAACTTGCAACAGGTTGGCCTCAGCCTAGAAATAATCGTAGGCTAATTCCTATCATCATAACAGGGTTGAAAAGAAGTCATCATCGATTTTAGACAATGAGCATAGGCCTGGATGTTGAATAGACTCTTCCTCCCTTTTCTTTTCACCATAGGCGTCAAGTTGCTCTAAATCTCCTTAATAGTCATAAGGGTTAAGCAGTAGCTCTTCCCATCCTTCCAAACCATGTAAGTGTTGAAGAAGCCATCGTGGATTACTCTCCGATCATACTCTAAAGGTTAGCCTAGAATTAGATTGGCAGCATTCATAGGAACCACATCAAAATCTAATTTGTCATCATACTGCCCTGCCTTGAATACTATCCGAGCTCTCTTATGTACATGGACCATACCCTTATCATTAAACCACTCTAGTCCATAGGGTCAGGGATGTGAGTAGGTGAACAATTTCATCCTTGTAATCAACTTGATAGAAACAATATTGGTGCAACTACCTCCATCAACAACCAGGGAACAGGTCTTCTTATTCACTAAACATCGAATTTGGAATTAGTTCTCCATTTGACATGGGTAATCTTTCCGGTCGAGTCGTCATGGATAAAAGTTTGTCCAGATTGGCATAGACATTCTCTTCTTCTAACTCACCTTCCAAATTCTTGTCACTTTGACTCTCTACTTGAGCATTAGGTCCTTCGCCTTTCAAGATTATGACCCTCTTATTTGGACATTGGGAGGCAATATGTCCATAACCCAAACACTTGAAGTACTTAACTTCTCGGGCCTTGGCGTCAAGCACTTTCTCCTTTTCTTCCTTCTTAGTCTCAACTTAGTCAGGTCAGCTAGACTCTCCTTTCTCCATCCTCTTCTTGAGCTTTTTCATTTCCTTATATCTCTCAAGCTTAGGGCTGCCATGTTGAGGTCGATTGGACCTCTAGTGCCTTCTTCTCCTCTAACACTCTACTCTCAAGGCTAGGTTAACCAATTTGTCTAATGAATTAAACGGCTGGAGCTCGACCATGTCAGCAATGTCATCTCTCAGGAACTTAGCAATAGCACAGTCTTGTGACTCGACAATCTCGTATCTCGTCATTAAGGTCTCAAACTCTCATAGGTACTCTTCAACAGTGTTTTAACCTTGCCTTAAGTGTTGGAAAGCATGGAACATTTCTTGTTTGAAGTAGATTGGCACAAAGTGTTGATTCATCAAACACTTCATAAGCCTCCAAGTTCTAATCGACTCTTTTCCTTTAGCATCCCGCTTAGCAATTAACTTATCCCACTAAAGACTTGCATATTCAATAAAGGACAATGAAGCTAACTTAACCTTTGTCCAATCATCGCATTCATAACACTTAAATAACTTCTTTACTTGGGGAACCCAGTCAAGGAAACCTTCAGGTTGGCTACTACTACTAATGGTTGGTAGCTTAAGTTTGATGTTATTAAGTCTTTGGTTGTGTGTTCATAGTTCATCCCTTACATTCTAAACAGGTTGGTTCATCTCAACCAAATCTCTTCTCAGCTTCGGCTCTCTTCTTCGGGCTCTTTGGTTCACTTTGGAGTCAGTACTCTCGTCATTGCTTCTCTTTGGTTTAGGTTGATTTTCTCTTCTCCTTATCTTGGTTATCGTTCATCATTAACAAGTTTGTTGGAGTCGCTTCTACTAGTTGGTGCTTAGTCTCTTCTTTCACCTCAACCAACGCGTCTATGGCCTCTAAATAAGCTAGTAAGTTCCTGGATAGAATCAAAGAGATTCTGAATCTAATATTCCAGATTATCAACACATCACCTCAAACTTCCATAGGGACTATCACCATCGTTGTTCACACTATCTTCAAACATTCTCATCTGTATAGTAAATTCCATTGAAATTTTAGTAAATACGTAATACACTCTTCTCAACTAAGAACCACCACAATTTGAAGTCAGCAGTCACTCTAGATTGAAGAACGCTACTAAAACAATCACTAAAGCATTACTACTAAAATTACACAACTAATAGTAACCTAAAAATTACTACTACTCAATTTTTGTAGCTACCTACGATTGATAAACACTTCCATAACTAGAGACAACTATTGAAATTACTATTACTTGACTCTTCAACCCAGCGTGAACAACATAATACCATGGCACTACAGAACACAAACAACACACTACATTACAAAACGATGATTAATAGAAATGTTCAAACCATGAATCAAACTTTGAACAATACTAACATGCGCTTCTCCCCAAAGCTCTAATACCAAGATGGTGCAACTCGGAGAGTACACGGCAAACACAAACTACGAATGGGTATTCGAAGTTTAATGGAAATGAGAAATCATGAAGTGAAATGGGGTTTTGAAAGTGAATGTGGATAGATATTACACGCCAAGACACAAACACAATCAGGGGTTGAGCTCGAAATGGGCTTTGATATGACTCATGAAAACCAAACTAAGGCTCACGGTTTCAAATGAAGGTTAGATGCGACTCACTAATTCGCTCAACTAAAGGTGTTTACCATAATCTTGAGAATAAGATTGACAAAAACAAGAAAGATTAAAGAGTAAATGAATACTCAATAATCCAAGGCATAAGATTAGGCAACTTACAAAGATGTCAAGTATATTCTTACTTAAAAGAAGGTTCAACTATCCTCTATTAATTACAAATGTTGCTGTTTATAAAAAGCCCTAAAACCCTAATGAAAAAATTGTAAATAGAGTATAAAACCTTAAACCCTAAATAGGCTTACAACTACAGTTAAGGAAAATATTTATAAGTGTACAAAATTGTGTACTTAATAGGGAGGTCGATGTGCGGGTCATCTGAGTTGTCCTGGAATAAGTAGGACCCTTATTAAGTGAGGTCAATAGTTGGATGACCTAGTTCGAGTAAGGGTCGTTGAAGTCTTATAGTGCTTAGATGAGCTTCCTATGAGGTTGGCCTATAGTTGGTGAGCTCTAAGATTAGTTGGCATTAGGTTCATAGAGCCGTACCAAGCTTTAAGCTGTCTGGTCTCTTAGCTTCTCAGTATATAACAAATTTGATGTCGAGTTGTTTCTTTTCTACCTCTCGGCCTTCTGGTATCAACTCCTCGGATGAGGTAAGTTGGCTTTTACCAAGGATAGGTTAACCTTTGTTTGGAATAAGTCAACCTTGGTTTAGAACAAGTTAGCCTCACCTTAGAACAAGTCGGCTTCGACTTACAACAGGTTAGCCTTAGCTTGGAAATAGTCGTAGTGTGAGTAGGGATTAACTCATTTACCTCATTTTTAACTATAGTCATACCACCTTTTTTTAGCACTACTTGAACGGGACTAACTCACTTACTATCTAAGATAAGGTAGATAATACCTACATCCAGCAATGTAAGTACTTCTTTCTTCACTACCTCCTTAAGAGTTGGGTTGAGTCGTCTCTGTGGCTGTACTGTAGGTTTGCACTCAGCCTCAAGCAATATCTTGTGAATGCAAATTAAAGGACTGATCCCTTTTATATCAGTAATGGTCAACCTGATCGCTTCTTAATTCTCTCTTAGAACTCTTAAAAGTTGTTTCTCCTAGTCACCTGTTAAAGAGGAAGAGATAATTTTTGGCCAAGTATCATTTGTTCAAAGATAAGCATATTTTAAATGTCTAAGTAAAGGTTTAAGTTCAAGCATCGGGAGTTGTATCAATGATGGAACTGGCTTTTGCTCACTAGTGCCTAGTTCCTCATAGTATCGAGCTTTGATTTTTGACACTAGTTCCCTACCTTCTTCTTTAAGCTCGTTGTCATCGCTCCAATTATCTAGATTCTTAAGAACTGACTCCATGGTGTTCGATCCTGCTTAGTTTTCTATAGACTCATAGGTAATCTCATCAAAGATGTCAATAATGTAATAGGATTTACAATCATCAAAATGCTCTATGGCTTCATAAACATTAAGCGTTACTTGATCATCCATAACTATTAAAGTCAGCTTACCCTATTCCATGTCTATCAACGCCTTACCTGTTGCGAGAAACAGTCTACTCAAGATCATAGGTACCTCTTTGTCTTCTTCCATCTTTAGGACTATAAAGTCTATTGGGAAGATAAATTTGTCTACTTTCACCAGGACATTCTCAATAATACCCTTTGGGCATTTGATGCTCCTATCAACAAGTTGCAAGGTAACATGAGTCTCCTTGCAATCTCCAAGTCCCAATTTCCTAAAAATAGACAAGGGCATTAAATTTATACTTGCCCCTGAATCAATAAGAACCTTATCAAAATGAAAATTTCTTATAGTGCAAGGACCAGTAAAACTCCCCTAATCTCTTTGTTTTCTAGGTAAGGTAGATAAATTTTTCTAAAGGACCATGGAACACTCCCCTATAAGCATTACCAATTCGTTCCCATCAATCTTTCTCTTTTTGGTGAGCAAATCCTTCATGAATTTGGCATAAGAAGGCATTTACTGCAGTGTTTCTACAAAAGGGATGTTGATTTGTAGCTTATTGAAGACATCTAGGAATTTGGCAAACTGAGCGTCTAACTGCTATTGCTTCAATCTTCCTGGAAAAGGGAATGGAGGGACATACAGTTTCACTTTTGGTGACTTCTACATTGGTTCCTCTTCCACCTCCTTCCCTTTTTCTACCTTTGGAATCTCCACCTTTTCTTCAATACGTCTATCAACTGTTTCTAATGCTTTTCCACTCTTCAGCATAATAGCATTGACACCTCTAGAATTCTCTTCAGTATTATTGGGTAAAGACCCTAATAGTTTGTTACTCAACTGTTGAGAAATCTGACTAATCTAATTCTCAAGGTTTCGAATAGTTGCCTATTGATTCTGTAGCAAGGTGTTGGTTTTATGCATATAGTTCAACATGAGCTCTTCCATTTTAGATTGATTTTGCTGAGGTAGAGCGTTTTGAGCAGGACCTTGCTTTTGGAATCCCGGTGGTAGTTGGAATGCATTGTTATCATTTCTCCATGATAAATTTGGATGATTACACCACCCAAGATTATATGTATTCGATTATGGTCCCTGATTGCTGCATTGAAAATTGTTGACAAAATTCACATGTTCTCCACTGGTTGGAGCTAAGTGGTTGCCAGTTAAGCACTTAAGAGTCGAATGTGGTCTTGAACATAACTCACAACAAACAATAGGGTTAGCATTAAAAGATTGTGTTGCAGTGAGTTTACTTACCTGGGTAGTGAGAGCTGCAATCTGAGCCGTTAATTGAGATACAATGCTATTGTCACTGGTTGTTGCCATTCCTAACTTACTTCTCTCGTTTTGCCAGTAATGTGCACTGGAGGCCATTTCTTCTATTAGTGCACTTGCTTCATTATATGTCTTTCCCATCAGAACACCTCTAGCTACAACATCAACTAAGGACCTCAATGTCCCGTCTAGATTGAGATAAAAGATCTCAATTAGGAGATTGTTTGGCAAACCATGATGTGGGCATTTTTTGATTGCTTCCTTGAATCTTTCTCATGCTTCATAAAGTGACTCACCTCTAAACTTGGTAAAGTTGGTGATGTCGTTCCTTAATTTTGCGGTCCTAATTGGTGGGAGAAATCTCCTTAAGAACTTCGATGAAAGATCAATCCAGGTAATGATAAACTCTTGTAACCGTGAATGAAACTAAGCTTTAGCTTTATCCCTCAATGAAAAGAGAAAGAGCTGTAATCTGATAACCTCATTTGTCACATTGTTTATCTTCACTGTATTGTAGTATTGAAGGAATCCTACAATATGCTTGTCAAGACTTTCATTGGGATATCCTCCAAATTGATTCATCTGAACCATCTGAATAAGGGATGGCTTCAACTCAAAGTTGTTAACTTGAATGGTAGGCCTCCTTATAGCTGAACCCATCACCGTGGGTACTATATAATCTCGTAGTGCTCACTGAACTCCTTGTATCTGATTATTACCTTCATTACCTGCCATCTCGTCTATTCTTCTTCTATTCTCTCGCCTCAACTGATGCAAAGTGCGCTCTATTTCTGAATCTAATGGTAGAATTTCAGCACTTTTACTCTTGTACATAAAACACCTACAAAGAAGAGCAAAAATAACACACATCATCAAGTGCGCCTAAATTACCAATAGAATTAAAAGGTTTAATATTTCCAGTCCCTGACAATTGCGCTAAAAACTTGATTCACTTGAACTATATATAGAAAAATAAATCGCAAATACTCCAGCAAGTATACTGGGTCGGAATCAAGTAATACATAGAAAGTAAAGTGGTCGTTCCCTCGAGGACTAAGAAATTACTAATCCTATGCTAGTTCTTATCAATATTCAAGCAATCAAAATTAAATTAATTAATCTAATAATTACTCTAAAACTATTGAAAAGAAAATAACTATGAAAAATCTAAAATTAAGCAATTAATTAAGAAATGTGGGAAAACAGAATTCACCCTAGATTATGCAAATCAAATCATATTATATAGATTAATAGCTATATGGTCATTCAAGTGAAATTATTATATCTTAAAATTTAAGGATTTAAACCTCTAATTAATTAGTCAGTTTCCACATCTTTCAATTAACAATGAACTCTAAATTATGATCATATATCTCCTGATATTATAATTATTTAATGTCCTAAATCAATTATCCCTAATGTCTTAGTGAATAATCAATCGTCGAACATTGCATTAATCTCTAGATAATTTATAATTAATTCAATTAACTCTGCTTTCACATTGATTAATCAAATCAACTAAGAATTTTTAACAAACCCTAATCAATTCTTGTATCATTAGGGTTTCTAACAATTATAATCAATTGAATAATTATAATTGAAATCATAAAAATTGCAATCGTGAATCATCCATATATCTCTTAATCTTATAACATGAACATAATCATCATCTTTACTATTCATCAATTCCCACAAATAATTTTAGTTAGCCATGGATTTGAAAACAAAAACAAAAACAAAAACACAAATATTAATTGAAATTGCGAGGAAATTCATAAGTGAAAGCATAAGTAATTTATAGAATTGCATAAGAATAATTGAAATACATGTCACCAATTCTGTATTGGAAGGAAATAGTCTTCAATTGCAACTTCAATCTTGGTCTCCACAGCAAAAGTAAAATCCTTTCAATGATCAAAGCGCTTCTCCTGAAGAATTCTTTAAAAACTATCTAAAACCATTCTATGACTCTCGTTGTCTAAGGAAAAGCGTCTACCAATCCCCTCTAATCATGAAACGTAAGTTATTTATATGAAAAATTAGGGTTGGCTCGTGTAAAGTTTCTTTTTTCATGAATGCCAACTATGAAGGACAGCGGTGTAAGTGTAAGGTCGGCTTTTAGGCTGACGGCGTAGTCATTTAGGGCTACTAGTGCAAGTTGTAAGTTGTAAGTCGGTTGTTAGGCCAGCAGCCTTTAATTCCAAATTGCATAAAATTCTTCTAAATTGTTCGTAATTCCACTCTTGAATTCTCTAATTCCTGAAATATCCAAATGAACATAATTAAGTACAAATTCTTAATGATTTCTATAAAATTTAAAATAATTCTATCTTAATTTGCACTTTAAAACATAAAAAATATGCCTTTATCACATTTGTGCTAGTAGATGAGGAATGTCAAGATAGTTGGAGTTGGTTCCTGATGTGTGTGCTCATGCATATTATAAGAGATCTCATCGACATATGTTTGATTTCAAATCGACATGCGGGGATCCAATCTACAGTTGCAAGAGAGAATACAATCTAGCTAAGTGGTTAGCTATGACAGTAGTGTATCTAACATATCACCAGTAACTTCAAGACTCAGGTTAAGAACAAATATTGCAATGAGCTGATAAAAAAGGTCGCTTACCTGTTGCAACCTCACAAGTTTTGCACGTACTATGACGAAGCAAAGACAATGAGCTCCGCTACTAAAGTTTACTTTAGAAGACTACATCCTAAGATACAAACATTGGCGTACGACAATAAAGTTCGATTTGGACATGGAATGACCAACATTGCTAATAGTTACAATAGTACTTTGCGAAATGTTAGGAACTTACCCATTGTAGCATTACCGAAGAAAATTTTCTACAACTGCATTGACTATTTCAACAAATGGAAGATCGAGTTAGCGGAGCTAATGGGCATTGGTAAGGTACTTACTAAATTTGCAGAAAGAAAGTTTAATAAGTGGTACAAAGTGGCTAGCAGTCATTGTGTCATGATTTTCAACTACAATAAGCAAATATTTGAAGTCATTATTACACTACAACCTATGTCACGTGGGCAAAAGAGAGAAAACAGTCATATGGTCGCACTTAGGATTCATTGGTATACTTGCAATAAGTGGCAAACATACAACATTCCGTACTCCTATGCTATAGCTGTCATGGGTAAAATGTGCATTAATTGTGTTGTACATATTGGGCATTAGTACACATTGCAGAATCAATTACATGTACATGCACGTTCCTTTATGCCATGTGCCAATAATGCTGAGTGGTCTTATCTTGATGTTCCTGTGTAGCATCCAATTTAAATTTCAAACAAGGTTAAGAATTTGGGGAGGTCACAAGAGAAACAATTCCAGAATAAGATGGACATCTAGGAGGCAACGTTGAGTTACACGTGTAGACTGTGATATAGATAGACATAATAGGAGAAGATATCTATAGTGAGGGAGGTAATAAACTTCAAGTGGATCTATTGGTACATACCTTAGTTAAAGTGGAAAGCCATGCTAATGTTGATTGATAATATATATTCAAATATATTTCAGAAATTTTCGCTTTGCTCACATTTTGCTTTTCGTTGACGAAAGTATAGTCAGCTTACTGTTTTTTTTTTTTTTTTTTGTTGGACTTATAAGGGCAAATGGATCCAGGACTGGTTAATAGGTCACTACTTCACTTATAACCATCCCATACGTCTGAGTTAGTGTAAGGTCATTAGGTAAGAAATAGCAAATTGATAACATAATTAAGATATATTCATTTTGTGTAATGCCTTTAAGATTAGCTCTTCTTCCTTGATCACAGGAGAACTACTAGTTCAAGTGTCGTACACGTGAGGTGATATTTAGGCACCCGAATGGTGAGGAGATCTCAATAGATCCTGGCATGATCCCATATTTAGAGTAGTCGAGTTTCATTAGTGCCCACAGGTTCCCTTCATACAACTAGACTGACACTTGATTACTATTCTAGTTGAACGATAGGGGGAGGAGATACATATATTTCACTTCCACACTAGCAAGATAACGATAACGATAACGTTACAAGATATATCTCTGCTCATTAGTCTCTCTACTAATGACAATGCAATTACAAGCATGATAGTATCTACTAGGTAGGGCGAGTTATGCTACTACCTACTAAGACTTTGCCCACCAAAGAGTACCGTAAAGGATATGCAATTGAAATTATCTTGGTTGAAGAATGATTTCACTTATTTGCCATTTGATGTAGGCGACATTACGGTACAGCACTATACGAAGGCACATATCATGCAATTGATCATGGGCATGTTGTTCTTAGATAAGTTTAACAACATGGTGCACCTCATGTTCTTACATCTCTTATCAGACCTTACCATAGCTAGTGATAGTAAATGGGCGGCTCACGTCCCTAATGTGCTTGTACTTTTCACATGCTAAGCTTAGCATGCTCGCGGGCATGGAGCTTACATACCTATGGCCCATTTATTACGTGTACTTGTTTATGTGCCGTCTATTATTCACGTACTACTCACATGCCTATAAATAGACTTAGTAGTTTTTGACATATACATAATTTTTAGTTGTAGATTTTTTTCCCAGACAATTACCCATGTATATTATACTATTACTATATGTTAAAATGTTAATTTAGGAAATTATTACCTTAATGAAAAAATTAAATAAGAAAAAAATATTATTGTTGTTATTATGCATTAACACGCTAAATTTAATTGTGCATTTATCTACATGTATTAATGTTTACGATTTGGTAACGGTGGTAGTGGAAGTGGTGGTGATAGTTGGCTAAAGCGACAATTGTGTTAGCGGTGGTGGAGGTCATGATAGTGGTGTCGACGATGGTTGTGGTAATGTTGTTAGGGGCGATGCTGCGACTTGGGCAATCATAGTGGTAGCAGTGGAGGCGATGATCAATGGTGGTGTTGGTGGTGCAGTAGTGGTGGTGGTAGTGATCAGTACTAGTAGTAGTTAATGGTGAAAGTGGTGGTGGCAGTGGAAGTCGTTCGTAGTAGTCGACGGCTGATGGTGGGGGTTGTAGGTGCTAATGGTTGATAGTGGTTCGGTAGTGGTGGACCGATAGGAATTAACCCCTTGGACCGATCATACGTAGTCAAACTAGAGGACTCTAGGGACTTACTTAGAGAATATTGGTTTGAAGCCCCATTTTCAATAAGAATTCCTATTCCGGCCTCTATGTTTCCCTTTACTACTGACATTACTAGGCTATCTTGTGCACCAGACCTACTACACAACTGTGCCATGACAAAACATTTGAATAGACAAGCCCAAAGATAATCTAAGTCGAGCTCCTGAGTTGACCATGAGCTCCGACCTAATTTAGATCAGGTTGACCCTTAATTGTAGACCCACCCTGTTTTCACTTCTCCTGAGTTATACTATATCTTAGAATAACCAGTGACCAAACACCATATGATATGCATCTTTTGGTATAACATTCTACAAGGATTCTTTACTTTTCCATACATAATATTCTTTGTCTCTTTTACCCTTTTTAGTATGCTTTATGTATCCTATTTGTAGACTATCTTTTTGTCTTTTCATACATGTAAAGTAATCCTAATAGGATAGGTATATAAACCCCTACTTAATTGTATGCAAACAATAACTTCATTATCAAGATTTATTCAAGTTTCCCTTTGGGCAACCTTAATGTTCTTATTATCTTTCAACTCTTATCTATTCCCTTTAATAAGGAATAATAGCGATTGACTCTTCAGTTCGGACTGGTGAGTTATATCTGGCAAATTATAGGTCAAGTAGGATCAATTGTATGTCATATCCAGTTGGTAGTTGTTCGAACTTTGCTAGCTTTTCTTTGTTTCCTTTTGTTATGCTTTATTGTGGTGCTTCTCCGTGTGTCTAACCCTAGAGATGCATCATGGACAATAGTGACCAATGTTGGGGTGGTATTTGGTAGTGCTGCCGATAGTCTTCCACATAGCGGTAGTGGTCGGGGGGTGGTAGGAGGTGACAATAGTAGTCGTTGGTTGTCCGTAATGATGGTAGCAGTTGGCGATGGCAATGGTTGGTGGTAAGCGGCGGCAATAGTGGTAGTCAGTGGGGTCGGTGTGGTAGGTGGTGGTCGGTGGTTATGCACAAGAGCCGTGGTGGTGTTGATTGGTAGCAACGGTGGTTAGTAATGGTGTTGGTGGTCCATGGTTATCTGTAGTGGCAGAAGTGGTCGGTAGCAGAGGTGTTGGTTGATGGCAGTGATTGCAGTCGATAGTAGTAATAGTGGTGGTGTTGGTTGATGGTAGTATCAGTGTTCTGCGATGGCTGTGTTAGCGATTGGTGGTGGTAGTTGTACTTGGTGGCGATGGTAGTGTTGATCAATGGTAGTGGTTAGTGGTGGTGTTGATGGTCCATGGTTATTCGTAGTGGCGACAGTAAACATGGTGGTCGGTAGTAGTAGTTAGGGGTGATCATTGTAGTAGTGGTGGTCAGCAATAGAGGTGGTGGTCCAAGGTATTAGTGGTGGTGGTCGGTAACAGTGTTGGTGTTCCGCAGTGACAAAGTTAGCAGTTAATGGCCGTGGTGGTGGTTTGAGTGGTTGTGCACAGTAACGATGGTAATGTTGATCAATGGCAGCTGTAGACCATAGTCAATAGTAGTGTTGGTGGTTTACGGTTGCCCATAACGGCGACGGTCATCAATAGCAGAGGTGATGGTTGGTGACAATGGTTGCGAGTGGTAAGTAGTAGTGATGGTGGTCAACAGTAGGTGTGGTGGTCCGTGGTGGTGGTCAACTACAGTCTCAGTGTTCTATGATGGTTGTAAGCGGTGGCAATGATGGTGATTATTGTTAAATTTGCATGAGATTATTTTTTGGGAAAACTAAATTAGTTGGTATAGATATAATGATATTTTTACTAAGTAATGTAAGTCTTATTCATATAATACAATATATATGTGGCGCATTTAATATATGTTTTATACATGAGAATTGATATGTGATAGTGATACTGTGATTAATGAAAGAATAAAAAGAAAGAAAAGAAATGAAAATCAAATTTCAAAAGGTATGAAAAGAATTAGAATAAGGGCATTATATTAGAAATTTGATTTTTTCCTTTTTCAAGTGATTAACATGATGTTTGATGAAAACCTAAAAGGGAAAATAAAAACCCTGAATGTCTCCAAATGGTATATGTGGAGAAGTCAATGATCGACCCTGTCCTCGATCGTCGTCAGGGGGAGATTATAATTGTTGTGGAGGTGAAAAGACAAAGCCAACTAATTGGTAATATGCCTGTTGGTGCTGCCACATTTTCTCTATACGTTAGCCCTGCTATTGTTACTCCTCTTTAAGCTCTTAGAGATTGATCTTGTACCCTCATCATTTCATACATCTCCTATTCTCTAGCAAATCTAGTGATATCCTTCTCGCACATTTCATTAATACGTCGGTACATTTGTTGCATGCTAAAGGGAACATTTGATCCAAGGACCTCTTGATAAATGTATGCTTCTTCACATCCCATCCTTCCTTGCTAACCTTGACAATTGAGGAGTAGGTCAATAGAAAGCTCATCATCTTCCTATTGTTAATGGTGTACGTGTTGTTGTTGATGCTAGCCCTTGTTCGACCCTATACTACTGACTTGTCTCTTCATTCCTCTTGATGTAAATCTTTTGCTTTAACATATCTAGTCTGAATGGCTTCGCTCTACTATTTGCATAGCCATTTAAATCAATTCCATCAAATGTTAGCACATGTGAGAGGAAGCACTTGTATCCCAATTGATTGTCCTTCTATGCATGTATTCATATCATGCAACGGCAAATGATGGTCCTTACATCGACTCACCTTCTACAAAGGATGGAGTTGATAAGCCACAAATCCTCTTATGAAGAAAATGAAGTATTGGTGCATGGGTTTACAGAGTTGGTAATTATATGATAAAGAAGTCGTGCCATGATAGGCCGATTATCGGACTTTAAGTACCTAAGATGCTTAATAGTATTCTCCCCTTGATATATAGATAGCTTGAATACTTGGACGAAAGCTCCCACAGCATCCCATTTTCTAGACTTAAAGATCTCGTCGCTAGGTGGAAGCTGCAACAATTCATTTATGTATTTCAGACGAAGCATCAAAATTTGGCCAAACATGTAAGTGGAGATATACCCGACGTCAATGTTCACCACATTTCATGGCTCGTCGTCATCATCTTCATAAACTATTTTAGTTGTCACATTCGAATAGAATATGTGAACTAAGTCAGGATATGTGTCATTATCAAAGTCCAACATCTGCCAGTGGCCCGCCTATTAAAGCAGCTCTTGAAAGTTGTCAACATTAAGCAACTCATCCCAGTTGTACAACTGTGTAACTAAAACATTTCACCAGCAAAAATCACAACTAAACTGATTACTCATTTTGGTCGTTACAAGGTGTTCACCATCGAACGTATAAGCATTGGTTAAAGTTACTGGAGGGGTGTAAGAGAATGGGATTGAGCACGCTTATTCCTAGACTTACTTTGGTGGTTGCTTTTCTTAGATCATGTGTAAGAAGAGGATTCCATGGTATTGGGTTATGATAGGAACCAACTCTTTAGACCGATCATACGAAGCTGAGCTAGAAGACTCCAAGGATACACTTGGAGAATATTAGCTCGTAGCCCCATTTAAGATGGAAATTCCTATCCTGACCTCTATGTTTCCTTTTTCTACTGACCTAACCGCCAAGCCTTTACGTACGCCAGACCTACTGAATAGTTGTGTTATAATAGAATATCTGAGCAGACAACCCCAAGAATACTCGAGTTGAGCTTTCAAGTCGACCATAAATGTTCGACTTAGACCCAAGTTGGCTACTTTACAGCAAGAATGATTGGGCCCCAACCTGATCCAAATCAAGTCAGCCCTTGACTGTAAATTCTTCTTCTTTTTGCCTGCTTTGTACAGTGTTTCTGATGTCCAGCCAACGAATGACACGTATTTTCTAACACAATATTCTAGAATGATTCTTTAGTTTCGTACTGAATATTTTTTGTCTCTTTTACCCTTTTTAGAATTTATTATGTAACCTAATTATAAGAATATCCTTTTTCTCATTTCATACATGTAACTTTTTAGAATGTATTACGTAACCTAATTGTAAGAATACTCTTTTTATCTTTTCATACATGTAAAGTAACCTTAGTGGACAGGTATATAAACTTCACTTAATTGTACGCAAACAAAAACTTCCATAATCAGAAATTATTGAAGTTTCCTTCGAGTAACCTTAGTGTTCTCATTATCTTTCAATTCTTATCTATTCCCTTTAGTAAGAAGTAGTGGTGAGTGATTCTTCAATTTGGATTAGTGAGTCATATTTGGCAGATTGCAGGTCGAGTAAGGTCGATGATGTGTCATATTCAGTTGGTAGCGACCTAAACTTTACTAGCTTTTCTTTGTTTCCTTGGGTTTTAGCTTTGTTGTGGTACCTTTTCGTGTGTACAACCTTAGAGACACATTAGCTTCGCTGGTATTAAAGCACGGTTTCGAGAGGGAGTATGTGAACTTACAATGAAGTTTTGGTTCATATTTACTGTTTGTAGTTGCTGTGTTCCTTCCGTAGCTACTTTAGTATGTTCGTGGGGGTTTGTCATTTACACAAACAATGAGTCTCTGAAGAATCTTGGGAGTCAGAATAAACTCTTTAAGAGATAAGCTAAGTGGTTAGAGTTTATGGAAGGGTTTTCGTATGTGATCCAACACAGGAGAGGAAGTGCGAATGGGGATGTCAATGCTCTATCATGTTGGCAAACCTTATTGACCACTTTGCAGACAAAATTATTAAGATTCTCACTTATTACTGAATAGTATGCTCATGATCTTCATTTTAGTCCTATTATAAAGCGGTGCAGAGATAGAGTTGTCATCTAAGGATATATGTCAAGGATAGCTATCTCTTCAAAGAAAGAAGGCTATACATACCGAACTATTTCACATGTGAGCTGTTGGTCAGGGAAGCTCATATTGGTAGATTGTCTAATCACTTTATGGAGACCAAGACAACTAATCTATTGAAGGAAAATTTTTACTAGCCTAGTTTAGTTAAGAATGTCCACAAGGTAGTTGTTAGTTGTGAGGCGTGCAAGCAAGCTATGGGAAAAAGAGAGCCCTATGGAGAATACATGTCCCTATCAACACTAACTTTACCTTAGAATGACTTCAGCATAACTTTGTCCTAGGGTTGCCTCGGACATCTAAGGGAAAAGATTCAATATTTGTTGTAATGGATTACTTCAATAAAATGGCACACTTCATTCCATGCCATAGAACTAATGATGCTTTATATATTGTTGAATTATTTTTGTAGGAAGTTGTTTGACTACATAGAGTGCTAAAGACCATTGTTTCATATCAGGATACAAAATTGTTGAGCTATTTTTTGAAAACTTTATAGAAAAAAACTTGGAACCAAACTTATATTTAGCTCTAGTAGCCACCCTCAAATTGATGGCTAGATTGAAGTAGTGAACATGACACTAAGCAACTTACTCAGAGCTATTGTAGAAGATAACTTGAAGGACTAGGATCTATATTTACCATTGTGGAATTCACATACAACCGAATTGTCCATAGCACCACTAAAAAGACTTCATTCGAGGTTGTTTATGGTTTCGATCCCACTATCCCCTTAGATATGATAGGTACCCCTGTAACTACTGAAGAGAATCAATCTAGAGTTGACCAAGCCCAAGAATTACAAGAGCTATATGAGTCTATAACTAGAAAGATCATTAAGTTCAATCAGAGACAACAAGAGATTAGCAACCAATGCTATTGAGCCATTTCTTTCCAACCATAAGACTTAGTATGGATTCACCTCAACTGAGAATGATTCTCATACTTAAGACAAAGCAAGCTATCTCCTCAAGCTAATGGTCCGTTCAAGGTCTTTGAAAAAAGTCCACCGCAACACTTACCAAATTGAATTACCTGATGACTATGGTATTTCCCCTACTTTCAACGTATTCAACCTGATTCCTTACTTACCAATAGAAGAAGACCTTGCAAATGTCCTAAAAGAACAAGAACTAAAAACCATTTCCGATTTGAGGATAAATCTTTTTGACCCCTAAGCAGATAATAGGAATTAACCTCCTAGACCGATCACATGAAGCCAAACTAGAAGACTCTAAGGACTCACTCGGAGAATACTAACTCGTCACCCCATTTAAGACGAAAATTCCTATCCTGACCTCTATGTTTCCCTTTTCTGCCAACTTGACTAGTAAGCCTTTAGGTGTGCTAGACCTACCAAACAGTTGTGCTATGGTAGATTATCCGAGTAGGTAGCCGTAAGACTACTTGAGCTGAGCTCTGGAATCAACCACAAACGTTCGACCTAGAACCAAGTTAGCTACTTTACAGCAAGAATGACTAGACTCTAACCTAATTCAGATTAAGTCAACCCTTGACTATAAATTCTTCTTCTTTTCGTCCGCTATGTACAATATTTATGATGTCCAGCCATCAGACGTGCATCTTCTAGTACGATATTCTAAAATGATTCTTTACTTTCCATACTGAACATTATTTGTCTCTTTTACCCTTTTTATTTTTTCATACATATAAAGTAATCTTAGTGGGCGGGTATATAAACCCTACTTAATTGTATGTAGACAACAGCTTCGATAATAAGAAATTATTCAAGTGTCCTTCGACTAACCTTAGTGTTCTCATTATCTTTCAACTTCAATCTATTTCGTAGCAATGAGTAATAGTGAGTAACCCTTTAGTTCGAACCTATGAGTCATATCTGACAGATTATAGGTCAAGTAGGATCGATTGGTGTGTCATATCTAGTTGGTAGCTGCTCAGACTTTGCTAACCTTTATTTGTTTCCTTAGGTTTTAGTTTTGTCGTGTTGCCTTTCCGTATGTATGACCCTAGAGATGCATTAAGTTAGGTAAGGATTCGATAACTTAGAAAGTGAAATGGAGGATTTTGGAATGTAGAAACAATTATTTTTTGATGTGGGGACATTGTGAGTGGAGAATGGCTTTATATAGCTACTCTTTAGGCCATAATGTGCCAATATTGTGGACAACATGGGTACATTGTGGACAATGTAGGTACATTGTGACTAACATGAGCATATTGAGCCACAATGTGGCCACTTTTTAACCAACATGGGCACATTATGGCCTAAACCAGTCGAAAAAATTTTCAACTTTGGGGCAACAACGTCCCTTTGATGGCTTTAAAGTGTATACATTGTAGACTTAACGTTAAATTTTTTTTTTTTAAACTATTTTGGGCCATAATGTAGGAAATCATTTTTCCTTTAGGCTACGACGTGTCTACGTTAGTTGAAATGTCAGGACATTGTTTTTATAGTGGTGAGTGGCCCATCGTTCAAGTCAAGATGCAGCTTGTATCCACATTGAGTTTGACATGCGTACATTAGGGTTAAGTTAAAGACCAATTTGTAGCGAGACTAGTCCTATAAATACCCACACATTACTAATTGAGAAATGCAATTTCTCTATATCCATTTGTTACTACCTTACTAGTGTGATCATAATACTCCCTTATTTCTCTCTCTCTCTCTCTCTCTTTTTTTTTTTTTTTGCGTGATGTGTGCATGTAGACATAAATCAAGACTATACGAATTATCCTTATTTCAAGTCCCAATTCAATACCATTAACTAATTAATTTTTTACATATTTCCATGTTCGGACATCACGAGAGAAGCGACATTTGGAAAATTTTTATTGAAATATAAGGGTAAGACGTTATAAAATATCTTACGTACAACACGCGTCTCACTAGCAAACCTAGTAGAGGTATAGGTCACTTTTCACAATAGTTGTAGTTACACCGATTTAGAGGAGAAAAATTGATAATGGTGTAAGAACGAAACGCTATGTCTATTGTAAGATCATCGAATAATAAGAAAACGGATAACAACAAGATGGAGGTTGTTGACTAGGTCATTTTGAATCTTTGATATAGAAATAAAATTCAACAAACATAAATGGGAAAAAATTTTAGTTAACATAGGTATGTTCTATACAATGTGCCTACATTGCTTTCTAGCCTAAGGGAAAATTTTTGGGTAAGATGCCTGACATTGTGCACAATATCCCTACGTTGGCTTTAGTAGCATCCCTTTTCTTTAGGCTTATAAATACGGGCTACACCATAACATTAGCCATATTCCTCCCATTATTCCTTCTGTTTCATTTCTTAAGTTTACTGGAATTTTTAACCCCTCTAGTCTTCACTCTCTAAGCTCTTGTCTTTGTTTACATATGTACGTTTAATAATGTAAGGAAGTAGGAGTGGAAATCCTTATGACAACTTGTCGACAATTAAGGAATATGATGATTTGTGAATCTCCAATCAAGAGAATCCCGGTTAGAGGTATACACATATGTTGAATACCATCGGACAATTGGTCCTATGGTATCCACTTTCTACTGCTCCTACTATTACCTATGGTAATCTTTCCTCCACCTATAATGTAACAGCCACCTTCAATGGTTAGCAAAGATGTAAATAACTATGAGGATTTCGATGTGGTATGTGTCCTTTAGATTGTCTTCCATCAGTGAAAGTGAATTTCCGTCTTTTGTTTATGTAGATATTGATTGTGAAATAATTAATTGAATATATTTTAATTATATTTATCTCGTTATGGTTAGGAGGATTACATAAAAGACCCTTCGTAGAGTTAGCCGCATGGGAGATTACTAAGCAATACCAATTCTACCACAACTGAATGTTCATCCAGAAGACGTAGTAGGTAGACAAGCAACGTTTGGAATTATTTCGCCATTATAGCCGAAGAAGATGCTACTAAGTGTATAACATGCAACAAACCTTTATCCAAAAAGTCCAAGTTGGGAATAGACCACCTTACTTGACATTTAAAGATGCATCAAAAGAAAAAAACTGCTACTTAGAGTCCTAAATACCCGATTGATAGGAATTTCATCAACTATCGAGGAAAGTGACATACCATTTATATTCAACAAGGAGGAGGCACGCAAAACTCTCATTCAAATGATGGCAATCGTCAGCATATTGTTCCATGTAGCGAGCTATGAAGACTTTGGAGAATGGGCATTAGGCTCATTGCAACCACAATATAAGCATGCAAGGCAACAAACCCTATGAAATGAAATGATTGAATTGTTCATGTATAAACATGAATAGTCAAAGGCATAGCTACATAGTCTTGAATCCAACTAACAGAAATCCAAATCTTTCTCTCAAAATTATTTGCATTATTGTTTTTACAGAATTCTTGTTGTTCTCACTACCACTCTTATTATTGTATAGCGTTTTTTTTACATCAAACATATGGAAGTCACTACTCATTGATGTTGACGACAATTATATGTATGTTACAGCACATTAGGTTGATGAAAATTGGGTGGTGCGAAGGTAGATCAATGCATTCATGTTGTTCTCGGAATCTCACACAAGTCCGACAATTGCATCCAATATCTTAGATGCCATTTGAACTTATGAAACTTGTAGGTTATTTAATATCGCCTTTAATAACACATCTGCAAATACAGCATTGATACGATCGTTAAAATAGCAACTTAACCCAATTTGTGAAGGGAAGCTTTTTCACGTTCGTTGCGTGTACCACTTTCTAAACCTTACAGTACAAGATAGCATGAATGCTTGTAGGATTGTAGATCACCTTATTAAGACTCGTTTTTGCAATAAATTGTATTCGTCACAGCAAATGGAAACACTTAGAGTATATCAATTGCTGCTAAAATGAAAACCATGAGTAATTCATCCTACCGCGCAACATCATTATACGATGGAATTCTACACACAAGATGTTAGACGAATCATTGAAGGTTAGCAATTTGCATTATGTAAAATTATTATTACACTCATTGGGGCATAACGTTTATTTAGAAAAATAATTTATTCTTACCTTATGGTAATACTTTATACTGAACACTTTATTATTTGGTAATATAGGTTTGAAAGACCTTAACCACTTTTTACAACTCCTACATCCATTGGAAAGTAAGCCACGAGCCCAAGCTTAGCCAAATTTGTATGGTAGATTGAAAGAAAAAAAGTAGCTTGTGCGAGTTGTCAAGTGCATTCGTCTAACAAATGATGATTCTATCTGGCTGCTATTATCCTATAGCAATGTTGTACTCCTAAATCTCATCGATATTGTTTATATTTTGATAAACTTTACAAATGAACCATTACTCTTTCCTATTGTTGTAGCGGTGAAGGCTAAATTACTTGCGTACTTTTGCCCATTTCCTATCTTGTTTTATGTTATCACAATGCTAGATCCATGTTACAAGTTTCTCAATACCTTTACTTTTCTAGAGGAATTTTACCAAAATGTTAGTGTAGAAGATGCTATGACTGAAGCTACGAGACTCAACATAGAAGCTGAGAGTGTGTTTAAATCCCCGTTCTTCTATCATGGGGGTAGAATGCATCTTTCGTCTCAATCATCTCGATACAACGCTCTGACCAGTAGTTTTTGTGCTACGTTTATGAAAAGGAGCAGGCAAATCACTTAGATAAGCTAGAGTTTGGTTACCAAAACGTTAGCGTAGAAGATGCTATGACTGAAGCTATGAGGCTTAACATGGAAGTTGAGAGCATGCACAAATCCCTATTCTTCTATCATAAGGGTAGAAAGCATCTTTCATCTCAATCATCTTGATCTAGTGCTCCAACCAGTAGTTTTTGTACTATGTTTATGAAAAGGAATAGGCAGATTGCTTAGATAAGTTGGAGTTCGAAGACTACTAGTGAAATTTTTAGTAAACTATTGGTTTACCAAGTCCAACACTTATGGGAAGATGAGGCTAATGTGGATGTCCTTAAGTGGTAGGCAATAAGATCTCACATGATGCCTATCTTATCAATTGTTGTAAGGGATGTTTAGGGGGCTCCCGCTTCGATGGTGTCATCTAAATTAGCTTTTAGCTTGAGCGGCCAAGTCTTCAGCCTCACCCTTCTAACTCAAGGTTGAAACCATCAAAGCCATTGTATGCCTTAAGGACTAGAAGGATGCCTAGAAGGGGAGATAAGGGGCTGTGGAATCAATTTTCAGTTGTAAGGAAGATGATGAAGCCACATGGTCATTCCAGGCAATGGAAAGGAGAGAGGATATGCGATGGATTGATGAAAATGAGTATTGATTGAAATACATTTTGTTCCATTCCATGGTAAATATAAGTTTTGTTGGATTGCTGTACATATCCATTATTAGAGGTTTCAAATTTTAGCTATGTTGGTTCCATTACTTGGTATTAAATTAATATGTTTTACATATAATTTAAAAACATGTCTCGAAGGATACTAGTACATTGAAGATTAATTACATTATTTCTATTAGGTTCAACATGAAGATATATTGGACCCTAAGGTAAACGAGTAGGGTCTTCATCGAAGCATAGTGATATGCGCAACATTCTCACATTTGTACTACCTTAAATTTGATCTACGTCTTCTAATAATTAAATTTGCATTTACACTCATCTATTTATCACATTAAGTCTCTATCTTCCTACGTCGAAGATGTGTTTTAACTTTGGGCCCATTTAATGAACTTGTATGAGTCTTAGTGTAATTGCTTTAAATTGGGTTGATACAATTTATGTTACTTTGATCTAATGATCTAATTTCATATAATATTTAGCCACTTTGATTCAAAAACGTAGTGTTGCTTAAATTAATCTAAAATAGATCTACCTAATTAAATTAGGTGTATTAATTTATTAAACCATTCATTTATATTTTATTTAAGCTCAACTTACTTATTCAAATTAAAACAAGTAGGTTGGTTAAATGAAATTATATAAAGAAATTACGATAATTATTATTTTTTCTTGTTTATTTAATATAATATTTAAAATTAAAAATTAAGTACATGTTATACTTACTGGTATAATATAATTCTAGCAAAAAAATAAAACTAACTGATTAAATAGATAAATGATTACATCAAATAAATTTTTTGTCAATTTAATATAATATTTCAAATTAAAAATTATATACAAGATACACTACCCGTTATAATTACAACAAAAAAAATCAATTGATTAATGTATTAAACAAATAAATTAACACATCAAATACACTACTAAATTAAAAATACTTAAAATACCATTTTTATTTACGTGCTATCCACGTGCTTCTGTGCTCATGCCTAGGTAATCCACTAACCTTATCGTACTTGGCGTGCTCATGCTTATGTGCACAGGCCTAGCCCCACTTTTTTTCATGCTTTTTATTGTCCTCACATGCTCATGCTTGGGCAGCTTATGAAATATGCCCAACGTGCTCATACTTGTGTGCTTAGCCCATTTATCATCCCTAACTATAGCCAGGCGCTACACTTGGGGACCAACTTGTTTGGCATGGTTGTATCGCCAGTTATGCCTTACTTCTAAGATGGAGGTTAGAAAGATTAGTAGGCCATTAGTGATTCTTTAAGTATGGGCTTGGGAGCATTTCCTATACATCGCCCCTTTACATCATTGGATTACATTAGTGGTTAACGATCAACTACTTATGAGCCAATGGGGAGTGGAGTTTGATGTCACAAAGCTACCCATGCATGTAGTTGGTTAGTATAGAGATGTATTCGATCGATAGCATCTGGAGCAGGTATGTATTTAATAAACCCGATTACCTGTAGATTTCCAAAGTGTTACTTTCTTTTAACCTCATGATTAATGTTTTTTTTTTTTTTTCAGGTTGTTTGGATACCCTATACACATGAGGACATGGTTGGAACCCCCACTTATTGTTGGGATGGGAGTGATGTGTGGCTAGCCTAAGTCCTGCTGATATATTTCTACATCGTTAAGATATATCATCTTGATCACATGACTTGATAGTTTAGCAGGATGTAGGAGATCCTAGCACATCTTGACACCGAACGGGCACTACATGAAATAAACTTGAAGGGCTAAACCGAGATCAATTAGGTGATTAGGCATGCAGCATGGATAGCACAGTGGGAGGAATGATGAAACTAAATTATATAGATTCGGTCACTACCAGGTGTTCATCCTGATTACATCCCTTGGTACCTACGTCCCCTAGTACCAATAAGTTACTCGTAAATATATCAATAGGTTAAGGTCCTCCTAGATGTATATGGTGTTTACAATTGCTATTACAATTACCCATTCATTTCTTTAGTTATATGTTAATAGAACTTTTATATTCGGCTTGCATGCTAATTTCATACATAGGTTGCCGCAAATGTCATACTAGGAAATTATGTCAAAGTAGTATAGGGTTGATGACCTTATTTAGGGGATTATTGGGATCTACCTAGGCAACTCATCTGTACTCAATTTTGGATATAGATGAAGAGGATTCTCTACCAAGCAAGCTACAATGGGAAAAGGGTCATCAAGGGCGTGGTTATTGTTGAAGGGGGGGCCGAGGATGTAAACAGGTTGGCGTGTAGATTCAAAACGATGCATCTCCCCCCATACGACTTGTCACTAACATCTCCTAGACCACCAGGATTTGAGCTTCATAGACCATTCATCGAGTAGAACTTTAATGGTCATATGTACTACAACCCCGTCATGAAAGAGACCTCTGATGGTTAGGTTCATACTATCCTTACACCATTAAGGAGGCTAGTTAGAGATCTTCACGATAACATAGGTGAGGGAATCATGTAGGTGTATCATACTCCGGTCCCCATGCATGCATCATTTTTGGATGCTTACAATTAGTATGGGGCACAAATCACCTAATTAAATGCAAATTGGATAGTTTAGCCCCAAGCCGATGTAGATTCTTAGGATGATCATCCACTTACGCAACAACGGTATTAACTTTACATATTTTACATTCAAGTTTATATATTATCTTTAGTTTCCAAACACTATGTAGATATTTGAAGTATTTTCTTGTTTAAAAGTGCATCTTGAGGAAATGAATTTAAGTTAGAATTGGTGATTTTAGATTTATCCAAATTTAGAGCATGTAATCGATATCGTAATATCGATTCTTATAGATATAGAACAAAAGGTTTTCTATTGATTTAAAGGGCGTACCTATAGAATAGAGAAAGGGGAGAAAACCGAACATTTCATTAGTATATAACGGGATAAAATTCGATTTGAGCTATATTATTTAATTTAAAAATGATTTTATGTTTAGCCAAGTATAGGAGGGTATGATGTAACATAATAATAATTATTTGATAGATTGAAACAAAATCATTTCTTGAAGAAGTGATTTTGTAGTGATTTTGTTAGCCATACTCCTGGAAAATTCCTAGAAGCAACATATTTGGAAATTTTTTTTGGTTTTTTTTTCTTCTTTTCCCTTATGTTTGATACAGATGATTCTAAAAAGAGATATAAAAGATATGAAAAAGGTTATGTATATTTGTTATTTGACAGGGGGTGATGTTGATATGGGTTCATGTGTTGTTCGGGTGCCCATCCAATTAATTTCGACAACAACTACACGGTGTAAAGGATAAAAGCCTCCTTGCGAGTACCCGTTCATTTAGCAATCCGCCAAACATATTCCTTGTACAATCACAATCCACGGTTGACACGCATTGGTTCCAATCCCCTGTTGGCTCCTAGCCCTAGGTCCTTCCACTGGAGTCTAGACCTCCGATCGGCCTAACCTTTACATGAGATTAGGACCGGCCTCGTTTCTATAAGGTTTTAGATGGGATTTTTTCATATTGGATTTTATAAATTTTCTTCTTTCTATTTAATTAATTTTCTTTTCAACAATAAAGTTTTCTATTTTCTCTAATTTAAATTATTTTAATTTTTTTTAATGATAGATCCATCGAGTCCCTATAACTGGCCTATATTGTGCAAGGATGGAGTTGGGCTGGAATCGTGTACAGACTCGTACTACCTTGAGCTCGGATAGGGATAAGCATTGCTTGTGTGCAGATTTACTGGGCAGCATTAATACCAATGGCATTTTGACGGTTTTGAAGAGCAGTGCTAGTGATGGCTTTTTTATGGTAACAAAAGGACTGAAATTCCATCAACCCATTGTATATCACACTTGTATTTAAATGGGTTTATATATTAAAAAACTCAACAACATGACTTTATTTATTAATCATTAACGAAAACCTAAAATTTTAATCAATCTGCTTTTAATAGATGTGTTTTATATTCCAATCGAACTCGTTAATGATTAAAAGAAGGTAAAAAAAAGTTGGAAAATAAAACTACAAAATAGTTATTGTAATTGCATAGATTCAATTGAAGAGGTAACATGCATGCTACACATGGTCTAAGAGGAATAACATGAATGACATATAGAAGATGATAATGAGAGGAGTAGTAGATGAAGAGTAGGTTATCTCAATAGGATTAAACATACATTTGTAATAAATGAAAAAGTACAATAGTATCAAACTCTACTATTTTGACGTTGAAAAGATATGGTGTTCATCAAATATTTGACTATTTAATCTTTTGAGAAGGGAATTTGATAGCATTTTGGCATTTTTTGTAGAATTATTAATGTAAATAGGATGGGACCAAAGGTATATATAGAAGTTGGTTGTTAATGTCATCTGTCATGTTATGCTTATAATCAATAACTGATATCACCCCCTTTACTAATGGATCCCTATATGGGCTCTTTTTAAATCCAAGTTTAGCAAAAGTTTTCTTAGTATTAAATGGGTTCATCTAATAGTCTTATTTTAAGTTTATCATATCAAATTTCTCTTAATCACTGCGAACTTATAATCTTGACCTTTTGAGCCATGTCATTTTAGTCTTAAGATCAAATCTAAGTAATTATTGGGCTTAAAGCTGGTAAACAAATTTAGTTCTCTATAGTTATATAGATATATTTATATATCTTTGATATTTATTTTATATTATATGAACTAATTCCCACTTTTATGTGCAAGAGTATTATAGAATAAGCTAAAATTAGAAATAAATAGCCCTTAGTCAATTTCCTCCTATGTCAAAAATGTAAAGTAAAATTTTGACCTTTTATAATTGAATATATATTCCTTTTTTAAAAATTAGTGAAAACCTCCTCATTTAGTCATTAGTCATAGACAACTCCTTTGACAAAATGAGAAATTAGACTTTCCAAACTCGCTTTCCACCTAATGAAATGTTAGACTCATAGTTAAACCATAATAACAATCAAGTAAGAATCCCAAATAAACACTATTTAATAATAAAAATAACAACAAAGACAAAGATCGTCACGTTTAATTTGAGAACTCGTTTTTTGTATTGAAATTATACATTCCAATAACATCAAAAGTGGAGTTGAAAATTAAAGAAAAACCATTAAAGAACAAAAGTTAGAAACATAAGGACGAACGAAGAAAGACTTACAGTGCATACCTAAGCACTTAAAGACGAGAAAGAGTATGCTAAGTAAGGAAATGCATAACAATTGATGTTTTAACAATTTATGTGACAAATATAACCGTATCATCTTCAATCTTTTATTTACCTGCTTTCTTTCTTTCTTTTTTTATTTATTTATTTATTTTTTTTGTGCAATGCCACTAATGACCTTCAACAAATGGTACCTATACCTGAAACCGACACAAGTAATGAATTATTTTATTTTGTTTATTTTGATAGAAATTTGAATTTTGACATAAATAATTTTTGAAAGGAAGGGAATGAAACAGGAATAAGAGTGGTTCAATAGCATTAACTAACATCCCTGCAAACATTGTTAAAATTATTATAGGACAAAGACTTTAATAATTAATTAATATCTAGAATTTTAACAATTGGTGCAAGAAATATAATTGTGTCATCTATTGCCATTAGCCACTGGCTCGAAGCATAAAACAATTTAGAGAATTTAAGTGATAATGAAATAAAAACAAAAAGGTCACCTTCAAAAACTTATAGTTTGTGACATGGAGTGGAGATTAGAGGGAAAACTTGAAGAGAATGAAGAAACTGATAAAGCCATAATACAAATGCTAGGGTCTAAATAGAAGAAAAAAACAAGATTAAGAAGTATCTATATTATTGAAGCCTCAAGGGACTTATGTAGCTGTCATCTTCTAAAATTACTATTTATACCTTGATTTAATAATGTATAATAAAAAAACTAATATTAAAGTATTTTCTTAAAACTATAAAATATCTTATCATATGGATATATTTGTTAACTCACTCAATTTTCTTTACTCATGTCTTTTCCTTCTCTCTTCCTATTATATATCTTCTTTTCTGTGTTTACCATTTTTTTCTTACATTTCTTCTACTTTAGTCTCAACAACATCAATGTAATCATCGTGTTGGAAATAGATTCATACACATTTATAGAAAAATCCATTGAACTCTGAATACACTCGATTCTAATGTCGTAAAAATTAACCAATCATTAAGTCCCTCGTTCCTCTTTCTCATACATATCCTTTATATTAACACATTTATATTATCTATTGATACATTTATATAATTTTTTAAAATCGTAAATTTTTTTTAAAGAATAAAAGTAAGAAAAATGATCGTCATGAAAATTGGGAGAAAAGAAAACATTTCAAATATAAATTGTTGAATATTATTCAATAATTTATATGTTAAATATTTTTTTCCACATCTCTAATACTTACTATTATATTTAATTAACTATGTAATTATATTGTATTATCAATATTTCAAGTACTTGATATTGTTAAACTTGCACTTGTACAGTGGATGCGATATACACTAATATTATAAAAAGCTGAAAAGGAACGTGTGGTGTAGCTAGGTAGCATTAGCAAATGGATAAAAATAAAATATTAATTATTTTATCAAGGGTTAAACTCAAAACCTATTTACAAAATATGTTAAGTATGCAAATTCACCATCAAATTCATCAGTTAAACTCAAAACCGACTACGGATTTTATTGTATTTGAATAGGTCTAACGTGTCTATTATTTGTATCGATCTTTTCAATATATAAATTTGTTTATAATGATGTCACGTTGAGAGTTGCGGGATATCTCAAATTGCCCACCTTGAAATGGTTGCAGCGAAAGGATATGGAGCGATATTTTTCATAAAGTTTGTAAAAAATGTACATTCCTCGCCGCTTACTAAATAAATTCGGGATTTTTTTTTGCCTACTAATTCCTCTATCCATCGAATAAATAACCAGTCGAAATAATTTATGCCGATTTCATTCTCGTTGATCAAACACGAGGATAATCACTGTCTTATAAAACTTACAATTACTCGAGCACCCATTAATAAAATTCATAATGCTTAAAACATCGTTGTCATTCTTAAACTAAGCCAAAATGCTAGGTAAAGACAAATATTTATTACCATGATTTTTTTAGTCCATAAAAACCTTTTAAGGACAAACTAAGTCGTATATTGAAAACTTACTTTTACATAAATCGAGATGAATTTATGAAAGATTAAATTTTTATTGGAAAATAATATAATACAATCAATCAAAAGTGACTGTTGGTAGAATCTTTTAGATATATAGGTTTTACAAACCCATGTTGATTAGATTATGACATAAATTGCGCTCCTTGAAAACTTAGTCTTCTCCCTCGTGGCCTACCTCATTCTAGACTTATCAAGTTACCAGCCAAACTATAATGATTAACAACGGTTAAAAGAATATAGATAAGGCTATCAACTAAGTCAAATAACTGCCTTCTATATTTTTAGAATACGTCGGACATTATAATTTCACTCTATAATATTTGTAGATATGACTTTTGCTCACTAATTTCTCTTTAGCTGTCAGCACCATTTCTCTATAAATGGAAGACCATTATTAAAGGGTAAACTACTTTGTACTTTGCGCATTTGAGCTTGTATTATGTTATTAAGTATTCTTACTCTCGTTAAACATATGTCTAACTTAAGTGTCAGAGTAACTACGACAAAGATTACCTTGATACCCCCTTACTATCTTTTGTTTTGTAGGCTCGCTTACTTGCAAAGTCCTATTCTTTAATTTATATCGGTAAATATCCTGAGACGACAATAATTATATAGTATAGCTAGACTTGGGGCTCAATCGAACTTGATTTGGAACCAACTTAAATCGGCTCGATCACAAGCTTAAGGGTTAGTGAACTATAACCGGCCCAACCAAGGCTGGTTCAATAGGGCTGCCGGTTCAATAGGTCTGCCGGTTCAATAGGTCTGCCGGTTCACGAGTTGATTCCTTGGCTCGTGATAGGTCTTTTTTTTTTATTTACATTTTTCTTTTTTTTGGGTAGTTTTATTTTTTTTTTCCTTTCTTGAATTATACGTATTAACATATATGAATTTTAACTTTGAAAGAAATTTAAATTTAAATAGTAAACATTTATATAATATTCTGTTATATAACAGTATTGTATCATGAATTGAAAATTTATATTGTACATAAGATGTAATGAGAATATAACTATTATAAACCTTAAAATTAAATTTTTTTGGTTGTGCTACGTTGGCAATTACTTACGTATCATATACATAAAATCACATAATCGTAATTTCAGAATAATTTTTCTATATTTTTAAAAACCTTTAGTGTGTTACTTAGTTTTTATATTTAGGAAAAACCATCATGTTTATGTAATTAGTGATTTTAATTTTTTTTAAAAAAGTCATACTATATAAATTGATTTTTATTCTAACACTTTTAATTTTCAAAATAATAGTAATACGCTAACTCTTAAATTTAAAAAAAAGTCAATTAAGGCTATTAAAAAAAATCCAATCTAAGTATCAAATATGTAAAATAGACAAGAAAAATTACAAGTGTTAATCGATTGAAAATCTTTTGAAAAATTTATCTTATTTTTTTTTCTATTAAACTCGATTGAATCGGTAGGTTGAACCACCGATTTAGGTAGGTCACCACTTATGATATGTATAGACTCGCTAAAACCATCGGGTCCAATCCCGAGTCAGACCCGGCCATTCCTAGTTTAAGCCAATTCATTAAATTGATAAGTTGAATCTAAACTGGTTTACAGGTCCGATTCGATCCTTCATTATGTCTAAGTATAGCCACTTATCAAGAGTTTTTTTATTGCTAATGGACCTTATTTATGTTCAAAGCCCACTTTTACTGTATAAATTATTTTCTGATAAGATCGTTTAATCTTTTATTTACTGCTCGATCGAATGATAAATTGTACAGATTTGCTAATGGGATCATTAATAATTTAGTTAAAGCAAGTGAAATTTGCATGGACGCTCACTTCATCGAAAACACCACTGTATATACCACCGAAAATGATGCGAGGGCGTAGGATGGTGTTTCATGAAGGTGCGGGTCAACTCACTCGTTTCTCCTTGGAATTATACGCTTGTATGTTATAGGTCACGCGAAAAAATGCTTAGAAAAAGGATATTTATGATAACGGATCATGGGTTCTCTCTGGGACCAAAAAAATGCACATCAATGTGCTTTGGGACCACAAAAATCCGATTTGTTTATTATGGGAAAAGAATGATAAACGAGACGAGAAATAGAAAGGTCTTACCAATTGGTTCTACTTTCTTATGCAACTTTCCTTCCTTTCCTTTACTTTACTTTGTTTTTTTTTTTTTTCCCTTTCCTACTATCATAATATAATTACTTGATGAAAATGAATCAAATCTAATCTATCCCATTAAAATATCAGTATTTATACATCCAAATTACAATGACCTTAATATATAACTTTATATGAATTTATAAAATATTTAGGTTTTATATATTGAAAATCATATATACATGGGTTTTGTTTGTCCTATGTCAAAAAGATTTATGTAAGTTTCAAGTATTTTCACGTGCAACAAGACTTTACCTATTTATTTTTCATTTTGGATGCTGTGAGGCATTTTATGGAAAAAAAAATTACACTAATAAGAAATGGGCACAAGGAAAAACCAATATTGTAAGGTTCAGATTCATTTATCCGATTAAACCTAATTTAATTTGACCCTTTCAAAAACATTGATTCCCATAGTCCATTTCACCCTCGTTAATAGTGACCTTGTTTGATTCATTAGATCTAGTCAGTCTAACTTGGTTATTTAGGAATCTATTCAGTTTTTTCGAATTGATTGGAATATACTATTTTCTTTTGCATTTAAAAAAAATATACTAATTTAATGAAAAAATAAATCAAGATAAAAAAAATAAATAGTAAAAAGTTATCAACATTTAATTTTAAATATATAAATATTTTTATTAATTTATAAATAAATATAAATTATATTTTAATATTTTTATTAATTTCCAATTTAATCCTCTTAACTTTTAAATCAACCGTCTAATCTAGGTTTGGTCAGGAAAAACCGAAAAATAAAAGAAGACAGAGAATGAACAGAAGTAGAAGGGTAAATAAAAAGTGTTATATAAAAAGCATGTGGGGGAAGGCCTTTGCCATAAATGGGGCCCATTCCAGGGTGCCTTGCCTTCTCCTCCCGTTTTCTCTCCCTTCCATGTCTACGCTTCCTGGGGTTTCCCGCTCACGTGACTCCAACGTAACTATACACCGTGAAAATTCTTTTAAAAAATATCCCCTCAATATTGAATTGTCAACTCTTTTAATAATTAATAGAAGGTGAATGAGGCCAGACGGTTCACCTCGTGGCCAAAATTTTATGCTTTATTTGAGATAAATTAGGGATGATTTCGTATATTTACTCTTTCCATCTTTAAAATTAAAATTCTACATCTCAAACTTTTTTTAAAAATAGATATATTAACTTTTAAAATATCATTAGAAAATGATCTATTTAGGTGCGGAAACAAGCCTTGAAATTCAAATTTTATAAGAAAAATATTAATAAATATTCTCAATGGGGTCATTTGCAATTTTTTTTTATAGTTTTATAATTAGGTTCTAAAATAAAAACTAAACATACCATTCTTTTGTGTAGTTTCTAATATATATATATATATATATATATATTTTCAGCCAAATAACTATATGGAAACCTATTCATGATATATTGGGAGAAAAAATGAAAATTCTCCCAAATTTATAAGAGTGATTAAGAATTGATGATACGATTCTAATTGTCCAATGAATTAAACATACTTTATGTAGTTAATGGATCAAATAGGTGTTGTTTTGAATTCTTAGAAGGGTGGTTGAGAGCTTTGAGTGTACGATTGTGCAATTATAAAAGAGAGCACGATTGTTAAGAGGTTACCGAAGGGTGTTTTAGTATAGACATTGTAGGTTTAAGTGTGTGTAATAGTGTCTAGATGTGTTACTCGTTGGTCTCGTCCTCTATTTATTAAAGATGAGGCCGAAGTAAAATAGGAAAGTGGATATGTGCATTAAGGATGTGCTTTAGATATTTTTGGAATGGGTTGAAGATAGTTGTCAACTTCCATTTTTATTAATTATTCTTATTGATAGGATCCTTTGGACATGAGTTTCTTAGGCCTATGCCAATTTTATAAGACTTACAGCATAGGTTACGTTCCGTAAAGATTAGGTCCTATCCCTCATGGGCGACCTCAGTTTAAGCCCATCAAGCAACCTACCTAGCTAAAATGACTTATAAGGGCTAAAAGACTTTGAATAAGGTTGAAAGACTAAGTCAAACAACTAATTTCTATACTTATAGACTGCGTTGGACATGGTGGCCTCACTCTCCAATACTTATGGATACGACTCTACTTACTAATTCCTTTTCAATTATCAACTTCACTCCTCTATAAATATAAGACTTTTACTCAATAATAAATTACTTGATATTTTGCACAATTGAAACTACATACCGTTTTTTAGTACTCATACATTCCAAATACTCAAATAATTTATATATTAAAGTGGTTATATTAGACAACACTTCGTGTAACCTCTCATTATGCTCTCTTTTGTAGGCTTAATCACTTGCATGAAGCCTAATCTCTCTTAAATTTATATTGAAAAATATTCTAAGACAATAATTCCTATGTTGGATTGCTTTAATTTTGCGGGATTAGGCTTAGCTAACTTAAGCTTGAATATTGTGCTCTTGGGATGCAAAGATATTCTAATCAGGTTGAAGCTCGCGAGTAGTCAATAAATCTTCCTTTCGATTGTACTTGCTTCTATGGGAGGAATCTATGCTACAATGAGCTCTATTGAGAATAGTAGGTTGAATCAGGCTTATAGAGCTTGACTCATGCTTTAAACAGTTTGATATGAGTTTAAGGAGTTATGTTTAAAATGGCTATCAATAGGTGTACATAAAGATTCACACATGGTTAATTTTTGTAAACTTTTTTTAAAATATTTTTTTACTATTAAATTTTGTCGTGATAATTTAAGAGGCCACTTATATTAGTAATTTATAATGTAAAGTGAAGGTGGAAGGTGAAAATGGTGGTAAACTGTTGATACACATTAGTAAATATGAAAAATGCTAATAGAGAAAGAGAGAAACGGTAATCTTTTTGAGAAATATAAATTATTTTTTAAAATTTCAATTAATATTTTTTACCAACACCGTACCATTTCACTTTTTAACTGCGGCTAAAGGCCAACATTTTAAAAAATAATTTCTATTGATTAAAAAAATAAAAAATGATTTCTAGTCCTCAAAAAAAAAAAAAAAAGATTTTTTATGAAATAAACACGGGTTAAAAGGTTGTTACTGTGATTCACCCTTCTATAAAATTTTTCTAAATATTGCGAAACTCAATATTACAACGGGCCATCGTGGCGGGTACTAAATATGGCGGATGAAACCGACAGAAGTTGCAGCTTTTTGTGAGCTCCTAAACTAACTGCAACCGCCTAGCCCATTGTAAATTCACCAAAAACACCCTCCCCATTGGTCACCTTCTGCAATCAATTGGGGAGCGCTAGAAGGCACGTTATTAATCGGGCAAGTGGCAAAAGTGTCATTTTCCAAGAATTTATTGAAAAGAAAAATGAAACTAATAATACAATCTCTTTCTCTCACTCTGCTTTTGTCTGCCTGGCATTGGCTGTCCCGTGACCGTGAGTGAAGAAGCTGTGAAATTGAAATGGCAAATTAAATAATAACCCATGAACATAACTGGCATTTACTACTTCGACACCTCTTCAACTTCACCTTGTATTGATATGGTTCATATATTAATGAGTCTATAAATTTTCCAAACAGTAAATATCTATCTCCCTTCATGCATCGGAATTGATATGTGTTGTGGCTCGCTGCTAAACCTTTACCTAGAGCTAGACGTGCCCATCCATTGTATGACAGTGTGATGAGGTGGATTTCAGTGGTTAAATGGACTAAAGTAAATGCTTTATTTCCCATGTCAGTGTTGCTTTTTCCACAATATAAACAACAGCATATCAGTTATTACACGCTCATGCATTAACACAAGAACTCAATCACCAATGTTCAAAACAGTAGTTGCTTAGTACGAAGTAAATGCAATTGCAATTCGTTAATCTCAAAGAAGAAGAAGAAATTAAATATCGGATTTGACAAGTTACCACGGCTTTTGCAGGTTCGAGTTTTTCAACTTTGTTGTCGTTTCGATATTGTTTGTTTGTTTTTGGTTCATGATATATTTTTTTAATATCTTTTTAGGACCCTTGAATTCAAGATTCTTTCTTTCTCTTTCTATATTTGTGTGTAGTTTAAGTTGTTACTGTCTCCTAGACTGTCTCTCTCTCTGTCTCTTCTACATAGGCAAAAGAATTAGAAAAATATCTTATTCTGCTTACTTACCCAAAATTAAAAATAAAACAAAAAATCTTATTTTAATTGCTTTGTTTGTTTTTTATTCAATACAAATGGACTGGTTTCCATGTTTCTGTGCAATTCCTATTTCTTGTCCTCTTTTTTTTTTTTGTTGTGAGAGAGAGAGAGAGAGACGTTGTAGTTATACATACCATAATGCACATTCACATTGTAGGATGATACATGGATCTAGTCTATACTACACTAGCATTTCACTCATCATTAATTTCTTCGGGTGTTATTACTTTTGAAATTTCCATTTTTTTAATTCATGGTTGGAGTCCGTGAGAAGATGAAGCAATGAAACTTTAATATGGAAATGTGAAGGTCTGTTTATTTTTTATTTTATTTTATTCTTTTCTCAGTCTTGAAGTTTCGGCCTTCTGGGTATGTGAGAATGTTTAGAAAAGCTAATGGAATCAAAATGCCTTTACCTTTTTTGAATGTTTTATATTGTTTGTTGACTCTCTGAGTTTTGGAGCACTTTTTGGTGAATCCCCTTTTGCTTGTTTGTGAATGTACTGATAATGTGCGTGTTTGGTGAATTTGATGTTATTTGACCATCATTACTTTTGTCTCTCTTTTGATAGGATGGAATTGCTGAAGTGTAGTGCTGTTGTTTGGTGGGTGTTAATAGTGTGATTTTATATGATTCATGAGGTTGGGAGTGAGATTTAAGCTCCTCTTTTGATATAGTTAGTGAGTAGCGTTTTCGGGTAAATGATGATGGAAGGAAGGCGGCATTCAGTCGACGTTCCTATTTCAAAAGCTCTCATAGCTCTTAGGAGAGTGAGGTCATTAAGAGATCCCTCCACCAATTCCATGAGCAAGTTCTCTGCTTTGATAGAGAATGTTCATTGGGAAAGTAATTCTAATAATGGGATTTCGTTGCAATTTATGAATGGTTCGCACAGGCAGGGCTTTGTTGATAAGGATGCGTCTGGACATTGTCAAGAGGATAAAGATGTTGATAGGATCAACCTATCTAATGATAAGCTTGGTTGGTTGGCTAATGCATGTGAACCTACCGGGGTCAAACAGCCTGATGATTTTCATGTTCAAAAGCAGGAAGATGGTCTGAACTCAGCGAGGGAAAAGTTTGGGGATGACTGGAGGCAGAGTGGATTGGACTTGGCATGTGCAACTCCGTCTAGTATTGGCATGGAGGGTGCAGACTCATGTAGTGAGACAATGCCAGCATCGTATCAAATGGGAAAATGTACTGCTCCAGAACAGAAATGTCAAATCAGAAACCGAAGGGCATTTGGTTATGTTGGTGATCTTGCAAGTCGTGCAGGCAGTCCCAAGCTTGATAGGGGCAATGCTCTTTTTGGAGGGTCAAGTTGCAGTACACCATTATTTGCAGATGATGAAGTCGATGGAACTGATTGTAATGATGTAGGGTGCACAATTGGCTGTTGCTGGTCAGGAACTCCTAAACTCAGAGGACCGAATCCATTCTCCGAGGTGGAGGACAGTCCGTTGCTAACAGGAGATGCTAATGAGATGAATAGATGGGGATGGAGGAAGGCTTTGAGATACAATAAAGATGAAAGCCCTCCGTATCCGGATACTCCTAGGAGTCTTGAACAAAAATTTAAGCTCAGATCTTTTAGAGAGTTGGTGGGACAAAATGTTGTCGCAAGATCTCTTTTGGGTGCGGTGGTAAGAGGAAAAATATCCTCCATCTATCTTTTCCACGGTCCCCGTGGTACTGGAAAGACATCTGCTTCAAGGTTATTTGCTGCTGCGTTAAATTGTCTTGCACTCAAGGAGCACGGTCCATGTGGAACCTGCAGAGAATGCAAGCTTTTTTTTTCTGGAAGGAGTCGAGATGTGAAGGAGGTGGATGGTGTTGGAATGAACCACACGGATAGGGTTAAATCAATAATTAAGTCTGCAGCTACATCTCCTATTTCCTCAAGGTTTAAGGTTCTCATTATTGATGAATGCCAGTTATTGCCCGAAGAGGCCTGGTCTGTACTTTTGAGTAGCCTAGAGAATCTTCCTCAGCATGTTGTCTTTGTAATGATCACTCCAAACATTGACAAACTTCCCCGAAGTGCTGTGTCACGCTCTCACAGATATCATTTTCCTAAGATAAAGGATGCTGATGTAGTGAGAAGATTGGGGGACATATGCATTGAAGAGGGTCTAGAATTTGATCAGGCTGCCTTGGAGTTCATTGCTGCTAAATCTAATGGTTCACTGAGAGATGCTGAAATGATGCTGGGGCAGCTTGGTTTGCTGGGTAAACGAATAACAATGTCTTTGGTCTATGAGCTGGTGAGTTGCTGACTTGTATGCATAGTCTTTTTTATCTTTGGGTTACTTAAAGTGCTGATATTCGACCCTTTTTCCTTGTTTGTCAGATCGGAACTGTCTCTGATGATGAACTGCTTGAGTTGCTTGGTCTGGCTTTATCATCAGACACATCAAAAACAGTCATAAGAGCGCGGGAGCTAATGAAATCAAGAATTGACCCCATGCAATTGGTATCTCAGCTAGCAAATGTCATTGTGGATGTGCTCTCAGGGAAAAGTCAGGAAGCTGATTCAGAAGCATGGAGAAACTTCTGTCGAAGCCATACCTGTAAGTTCTAAGTACCGAAAACTGGATGATCCATTTATATTGTAGCTCTCAACTCATGAACACTCCCTTAATATTGAAAATATTATTTTACTGCTTGCTAATTTCTTGCTTAAGCTGAATTTCATGACATCAATCTTGCTAGCTGATTATCTTCTGGGATCATTTGATTTCTCCAGAGTTAGGTGACTATATTAGTGTTGGTTTCTGAAAACTTTGAGACAAGGATTTTCTTATGTCTAAATGGCACTGGTTTTTGTTGTAGCGGAAGCTGACTTGCTCAAGTTGCGCCATGCTTTGAAAATACTCTCTGAAACCGAGAAGCAGTTGAGGATATCCAAAAATCAAACGACTTGGCTTACTGCAGCGCTGCTGCAATTGAGTTCTATTGATTCTTCTTCCTTAGATGAACATGACTTGAAGTTCTGTTTGAGAAATTTTGATGACAAGGGTGCGGAATGTCAAAATTCTTTCTTATTTTCATACATTAAATGGTTTGTTTTGTGTGCATTTTTGTTTTTTATTTGTTTACATGTGTTTACTAGTCAAACATATGGAAGGAGCTTTTTTGTATGAGACTTGGCTTATTTCAAGATGCAGATGGTGATCGAAGTAGCAGATCTTCTACAGGGGAGAGCAAAAAATGTTTACTTACTTGTTCATGTGATGCAAATAAGACATCTAGATTGAATGCAGAGGAGGATCATGGGGTGATTCTGGATTCCATCTGGAAGAGGGCCATAGATTTATGCCAATCTAGTTCCCTGAAGAGTTTTCTGAGGAAACAAGGGAAGCTGTCTTCTCTCTGCCTGATCGAAGGTTTGTTCATTTGCTGCTCTTTTCAGCAATCATATATGTGCATAGAAGTGGTTGACGTAGCTACATGAGGCGACAACAGTAACAAAGGAAAACCTTTTATGGACTTCTACATAAAACATGGCTGTTTGGGATTTAGGCTTCATCCAGATCCTCAATTTCTTTACGTGTAACCTAATGGTGGAAGCCTTCTATATCTGAATTTTTGCAAAGAATAGGTCAACGTAATGTGATAGTTGAATGATTGCTTCACATGCAGCATGTTGCCTTTGCTAGAAAGTGAAATGCTTTGATTGAAGGGCCAAAATGCATAGGAAAAGTCAGATGACAGAAGAAGCATACGTGTTTGAGTCGGTTTAAGGCATTTGTCTTAGAGTAGCTTGCTTAGTGTAACAAACTACCTCTTAATTGGCTAGCTTTATCTTTGGCTTGGTTGAGCCAATGATGTGAAACTTTCTTGATAGGGCTTGGAGAGTTCTGCCAAGCTTTCATTAGATTAGCATTTTAGTGGGGCCTCTGATATTTTTTATTCATTGCATGCCTGGAAATGCACATTTGAGGACCACTTCTAGCCCTGTGCTAAGATGATTGATTAAATAAACTATGTTTTTGAAAGTGGCCTAGTATATTTAAATATTGTCACACCCACCACGTACCATGTTTGGGAAAATAGTTGGGTAGTTTTGAGACCATCTAACTCTAAAAACTTCTTCCATCCTTATTATGACGCTTAGAAAAAGCGGGCCCACACCACACACGCTGCAATTTTCCAACATGTGGGTTCCATTTTCCTATATGTCACAACAAAAAATGAAAGGAGTCCCTAGAGTTGGGTGGTTCTTCTACTCCTATATTTGCTTGTGCATATTTGATGCACTTATTAGACCGTCACTCTGTAGTTATGCACTCAATTTAAGTGGTCTGGTTTTCAGGGCGGGCAGTTGTTGAATTGGGCTTTAGCCATTCTGACTATGTAGCAAAGGCTGAAAAGTCATGGAAATCGATTGCCAGTTCTCTTCAGTCCATCCTGGGACGCAATGTGGAAGTTAGGATCAGCCTTCTACCCTGTGAATCCATGACAAAGAGTATGAAATTTAAGAGGCTATCTTTCAGTTTGTTCGGTTGCTCTCGCAGAATGCAGCATACAGCACGATCATCTTCTCAATGTGGAAGTGAGTCGGATTATTCCGAATATATTTCTGAAAAAATGAAGTTAGAGGACAAACCTGATACTGCAGCTCGATCATTGGGTTCTGAAACTCAGATGCTTCATATATGTTATAACAAAATAGGTACAGTTAGTACCTTGAGAAATAGAGATGGGAATATTTTAAGCGTTGATACCATATCCCCCTCGTCATCGTGTGATTATAAGCAACAGACACCAGTGTTGGAATGTACCTGCTGTAGAGGAGAGGTTAACTATTATCCAAACCACAAAGTGAGTATTGAAGAGCCAGAAGTGAAGCCAAACTGTTTTTCTAGAATTCTTGGTGTTCATAAAAAATTCGGCTCGTCAAGCAATCCTCAAATGATGGATCTGGTTATGCGGGAAAATGATAGAGGTGCTCTATCTATACCTGGAAGAATGTCTTCTGAGTCAACTAGTGTTGAACCGTTTATCTTCCGCAGCTGTTCTGATGTTTGCACTCCGGGGATGAGAGATAAGGATGAGTAGGCAACTTGATATCACCTTGTTGCTTTTTCCTTCGTTTCATATGGCACCTCATGATTTTCTGAGAGCAGAATTGCCTACTTTTAAAAGCTTTCATATAGATAAAATACCATATTAAACGTGAGGAAATGGCTGGAAAATTTTAACGAAATATGTTAATCATTGGGAGTTTCAATCGCTGCAGGCCCGTGAACAACTCTGAAATTCTTTGTTGGAGAACCCCCGCTTTACCTGTTAGGAAGGTATGCATTTATAAAAAATTCTGATAATCTTTATGAGCTTGTTGATGGAAGATAATGTCATGCCATAGATGTATATATGTATACATGGAGAGCAATTAGATTATGATTGCCCTCTTCGTATGGCTTTTGCTTGTTAACTCTCTAATTCTATATGATGGATGAGCACATATGCATGCAAGAAACTACCACCGTGTAGGGAAAATAGTACGTGCTCCGAGATAATCACATGAATAAAGAAGCTCATTGTATGTTCGCTTTGTGATTTGTACTCTTATATTTCTGTCGTTTCTTCTATGGAAGCTCATTGTATATTTCGCTTTATTTAAACCGCTTAATCATATATTGTGTAAATTTTACATCCATGGTAAAGGACAATCCTTGATCATTGGGTATCAAACTTACAACATCATTTTATGGTCAATTTTTGTTTCCCCGTATGAATGCTTGTTTATCTACATAATCATTGCTTGAGAGCTGGCATTTATTTTATATATTTAATTATTGTGAAATTGCAGCAGCATTGGCGAGCAAGGCATGCAAGAGGAAATTCACACTTTGTTGACTGGGTCCTTCCTTGTGCTGTGGCCAAGTAGTTTTGCTGCAGGCGAGGACAATGATTTTGTGATTGGCCACAACAGCATTCTGGGTCGATCTTGTATCCCAGATATATCTCCTTGAGTATATATGGGTAAATTTTAATTTAATTTAATTTAATTTTTTTCTTGGCAGAATCATGTTGCATCTTCACGTGGCAGTGGATATATGTTATCTCTTGGATTTCCTGCCTGCCATGTCGGTGTAATGCAATTCTGTTATCACTTTCAATCCCATTTTCATTCAAATGGATTGAATCTTTTGCTTATCACTGGACCAGTCGATGTGCTGTTAAGTGGTCTTAACTCTTAGTTTTCATAGAAGAAGGTTAGACGGAAGGCGAAGTGGATCTGAAGGTTGAGCGAGCATTTGCATTTCTGGCTAGACAAATGCTGGGAGTCATAGTCATAGTCATTATGCAAAGAGAAACTTTTGCTAGGTATATAAAAAGAAAACTATGTATATTCTTTTGCGGTGTTATTACCATTGCAATAGCAGCCTGATTTCTTAGGGTACACTTCCTAGGTCATTTTGAACTTATTTGATGGATCATATTTTCAAAATGGAGATGTTCTCCGGCTTGTTTTTGGTGTTAGAATGCTGGCACTGCGCACTGCCCTCGTGTGGACAGCGATTTTGCTACAAGCCCTCTTTCAAATTGTAGTTGGTTTAACTTGTACTTATGCATCAAATATAGTCCCTACTTTGTTCGCCATAAATCATGGCAATAAGTATACAGATGTGGATGTGGCTATTCGTTTGGTTTGATTTTTCTGGGTCTTCTGGTATCTGTAATATTCATTTAATCAAACCAGTGTCAAAACTATGCTAAATCGATACCAAACCCTGGTTCAATATGTTTTTTTTTTTTATTTTTTTTTTAACTTATACTAGCTCCTTTCTCATTTCACAACTCAATGCGCAAGTAAGTTAGCCCTAGATTGCTTTCCAAGGTCCTATGGGATTTGAGGTGATTATAAAAATTTTAGCCTATCAAGCAATTTTCTTTTTTCTAACTAATTTTTGATATTGCTAGAACAGGTGGGGGTTTCTCAATTTCCTCTTTCATGTTTTTTCCTCCCTTCTTTTCTGAATTTTTGACGTTACTTTTATTTATTTATTATTATATTTTTTTGCCAGGGAAGTTACTTTTAGTTTAATCTTGTATTACGCATCTTATAAATAATATATGTAAATTTTATTGATGACATTTTTTAGAACATCAAGATAAACCAAGGAAAGGAGGTTCTTAAACGGAAAAGCCAAAAAGGCCATAATCCCATTCGAATCTTACCGCCATTTACTTTCTGGAATGAGTAGATCAGAATGGTGTGTTTTGAGAATGAGTCTTATTTAGAAATATGCTCGAGATTTTTATTGTAAAGAATATTTATTTCGCTATTCACTTTGTGTAAATTTTTATTGTAGGAAATGCTTATTCTATTATTTATTTTACTTTATTAATTGTAGAATTAAATTGGGAATATGGCTAAAATAACTAGTTTTCTCCTAATTGATCATTTTGGAAAATAAGAATAAAAAATTTCATATTTTTTTATATGACAATTATTTCTCATAAAGTGGAAATAGGATGATCCTTGAAAAGTAAAATTACTCTATTTTTTTAAGCAGATAAGATAATAAAAAGTTGATAGGTAACAATCACTCTATTCTCTTTCTGTTATCTTCAAATAAACAGACTGTTAAGGTTAAACCTCGTATTAGCAGGACAGCCTTCAATCAAGATGACTTTTATTAGAAAAAGAACGTGGATTCAAGATTTCAACTCGTTCTTCGGATTCTAAGCCCATGGTTAAGCACTGAATACTGCAGAAACCAGCAGTTGCGTTTTTTTTTTTTTTTTTTTTTTGGACAAGGCTTTAAGTTTTACGCTTGATAATTAGATTTATCACAAGGGAACTTATTCATTTTATATGGAGTATATATATATCGTATGTATATATACATACGTATGCACTTACATATATATATTTTTAAATATAAACCAAATATTAGAAATTAATGCTTATATCTTTTATATATATACATATATAAATGTATTAAGAACTTCTATAATCTTATTAATGGGACTATTAACTCTATAATCTAACCATTAAAAAATGCATTAAATTAGGACCTTGAATGATCTGGAAAGATCACTTCCCCATAATCATTGTTGTGAAATATCGTTTTCGAATGAATACGTATTTTCTGGTTTGACCAAAACAGCTACCTTCTTATAATCGCTTAAACCTGGCATGGATCTTTCACCAAGATATGCCCCAATGTAGTTCTTTCTTCCTCGCAAAATTTCTTCATAAATATATTTTACTTGCATCTTCTTAAGTTTTTCTAAATAATTGAGAAGTTTTACTTTGTTGATGACAGCTCGTTTATTTCATTGAATGGAATGAGGAGAGAATGTAATTGGAATTCTTAATAAGAGTGTAATACCTATTATTTTATTTAGTTGAATTAATAAATAACTTAAGAATAGATACGTAATAGAATTTTAATGATTAAAGTACTCTTGATTCATTTTCTTTCTCAATAATTCTAAAACAATAGGTAGTGGTAATAGAAATCGATAGTAGGGGCGAAGGCGGTGGTAATGATTGACGTGGCGGTGGCGGTGGCAGTGGTGGTGGCAGTGGTTGTGGCTGTAGTTGTAGCTGTGGCTGGAGTAACGGCTTGGAGGGGAGGTAAAGGTAGTTACGGTGATGGTGATGACAGCAACGATTATTGTCATGTCCCGAATACAAAGAATTATAACAGTCTCACTGTATAAACTAATTTAAGATAAAAATTGACTTCACAACTGTTATCATAGATACGGTTCATACAAGACACATAACTCAATCAGCTTGAAACGTCTATTCTGATACCTGTTAATAATCAAATCTGTGGTAGAGTTTTTACAAAATACTTGTTTTATACAACTTGTTGTTTAGTATCATAACAGTATTTATACAAATGTTTTATGTCTAAAGGTAAAGTTTACAATCATAGTTTATTAAAAACCATAGGTTTTGCAGTCTATATACAATAAGTTAGGAAACTAGTAGGCTTCATAGGAATTCCCGATTAGTTTTCTCAAAAACTAAAAAATAAAGTCAAAAACCCAGGTTCAGTTAATTCCTTGATTCTCATTTTCCTAAATAGCAGCACACTAATCTGGGAATGGTGGTATTTGAACATTATGACCTTATTTAACAGTTGTAAAAGAGTTTATAGGGATGTGAGCATAATTAGCTTAGTAAGTGGAACGAAGTCAGAAGAGTACTGTATAAACACAAATAAAGTTAATAATTACGATGAAATGTAATGCAATCAAACAAATCAAACATTACACAATGTTATTCAGTTCACTATGAGGTTAGAGAAATTATATTCCCTTCAACTTAGATTGAGGAGTTTCATCATAACTCAAGTTAGACCAAACCCGAGTTTGTGCAATGGAGAACACCCTCCTCTTATGACCGCCTTCAAACCACGGTCCCCAATCTTGCCGCGACCTCTTCGCTTATCACTTAGTTTGACTAAGATTTGGGGAATGAATATTTTAGCTATTCCCATTGAAGGAAGGTAGTATTTGGCTTGACACTTTTAATTGTCTCCCCTAATGGGTGTTATGCATGTTTAGTTTCATTTTAGTTGAATAAATGTTAGTTTTAATTAGGAGTGATCGATAAGTTCCTACAATACAGAATTAATGCAAATATGCAGAATAGTACACCAAGGAGTTGAGCTCCTATCACAACCGAGCATCAACCATACACATAGCATGCACACAATCAACTAACTACAAACACAATCAGAAGTACTCTTGGGTCTCTAGATACTTTAAACAATATCTAAACAAGCGGTGAAGCCATAATCTTAATTTACTTGTTTAGATGTTCACTACTGTTGACTCGAATCGTCAACCGTTTTTATACTAGAAGATTCTATTTACATAAAAGACCCAAATTTAGTTTTCGTAATAATTACAAAAATATTAGGGTTTAATCTAAAATGGTTAAATGTATATATATATATATTATTTCCATAATGTATATATATATTATATATAGTCGTATTATCACTATATATCGAATTAAGTTATTAATTATTGATACTATATATCATATATATTATTACGTATTATATATCGTTTCGATTGTATTGAAATGTATTTTTAACTAATTAATTCATGTTTTAATTTCGGTAAGATTATCGAAATACGTACATTTTTGAATAAGATAAAGTTATAGGTTAAATTACTTAGGGTTATTTGATTTTAATTAAGTTAGTATTGTTGTGTTCGTATAGACCTAATGACACGTTTTACGAGTCCTATTTTTAGAGACGACTTTTAACGGGTAGTTTGAGTTTTTAATACAGTTATACGTAATTATATAAATATGATCATATTATACATAATTTACGTTATTAAATTGTATTTTACCTAATTTTTCCATATATCGTTACAATATAAGTATTATCCCACTCTAATATATCTAAAGTATATCCCGATCAGAAAATATTAATAAATATAATAAGAATATTCATTTAATCTAATCTGATCAATAATCCTATATATAGTTTTTATTTAATTATTTAATTCATTTTAGCTTATTAATATTAAAAATACACCTTAACTTGTAAATTAAGCTATTTTACTTAGTAAATTCGTAATAAATAGTTCGAGTTATCAAATAATTCTCCAAAAATTTCTATAAACTCTTAAAAATATGAAGAATTTAGTTATCACTTGGTTTCAAGTTTTTGACCTATCGCTTTTATGTTCGTATTGGCGATTTTACCTCTAAATTATCACAAATTACCTAATTATGATTCTTTTTACACCAAATTAATTTCAATCTAACTCAATACTGTTATTATTCATTAGAGATCAGTACATGTCCATTTCATCAATTAATTTCATAATTTCCTATTTAATTCATAATTTCAGCCTTTTTTTGAGCTATTTTATGGCAAAAAATACAATAAATATTAAAAATATTCAAATCAAAATTTAGATTACATAGCAATTATTATATATTATAAACATCCTACATAAAAATTTTCAGCTAGAAACAACATCATTTAGTATATTTATTTTACAAATCTAAATTCAGATGAACAGTAGATTTCTTAAGAAAGTATATTAAATATTACGAATTTTTTAAAAATAAAAATATCAAGTGAAAGCATATTCAAAATAATCTAATTACAATTTTTTTCATAATTTTTGGGTTGGATTTACTAATTTTTAAAAATTATTGAAAAATAGGGTAAGAATTTGACCTTACTATTCTTGGTGTCTCCAGTGGCCGATGGCGATTAGGTGGTTGTTGGATGGCCTGCGTGGTGGGTGGACCGTTTGAGGTTGGTTGGGTTTCACAGCAGATTCAAGGTAGGCTTACGTTTTAGCTTAGCATGAAAATTATTCTATTTTTCTTATTTTCTTTTCTATTTTCTATGATTTTTTCTAATTTTTCTTTCTGTTGTTTCTGGTTTGTAAAGTTGGGAATTGATGTAATGAAGCCTATTTATGCATGCTGGAGTCGGTTGTCACTTTTCTTTATTTTTCTTTTTAATTTTTTCCTTGTTTTCTTCTCATAAATGCAAGTAGGAGGTGTCATTTGCTTGTGGATTTTGCTTTTTAACTCAGCAATTGTCCAACTTCGGTGATTCCCAATAGTTTCCAGACTTGAATTAGCAATTTGAAGGCTTTTTGGATAAGGTTTGCAATTATTTAGGTATTTTGAGTATATTTTATTAATACTTAGTTATTATTAATATACGAGTATATATCCCTGTATATATCACGCGTAATATATAATTATACACATATAATTAAGTTTCTAACATATCTTTTATTTTTAGGATATGTTTTAAAGTTAATTTCATGAATTCAACACAATATATATATAATTATATAATTTAAGGTTAATTTACGGGTATAATTATTATTTGTACCAAATATACTCATAAAAATATGTGTATTTTTATATAGTGAATTATACTATATTATCTCATTTTATAGCTCGATTAACTTATCTCTAAGCTCTCATCATAATTTGAACTTGATTTTAAGAGTTCCGAGTATTTTAGTACTATATTGAATATTCCTACTTCTAAGGATAAAATTGAGATTTTCGGTCATTATTTCTAAAATCTAACTTCACTGTATCACCTCGACTAACTTTTCTATCTTAATCATAAAGTTTGGGTTCAATTATATAAGTTTTTCTAAAACTCCTAAATCTAAGCTTGATTGTCCTGAACTCAATTTTAGGAGCTTACAATTATAATAATAGCATTGGTTAAAGGCAGTAGCGGTGGCGGCGACGATGACTGTGACGGCGATGGTAGAGACGATGACAGTGGTGATGATGGTGGCAATAGTGCGATGGTAATGGTATTGGTGGTGGTGGTGGGCGGTAGTTGGTGGTAGTGGGCGGTAGTTGGTGGTGACAGCGGTTGCAACGATGGCGATGACAGCGGTTGCAATAGTGGCGGCAATAATAATGGTTGTCGGTGCTGATGGGCATAATAGTAGTAGTTGGTAGTGGCGATAGCGATAGCGATGGCGATGGCGATGGCGATAATGGTGGAGGTCATCGTTAAATTAATATTATGTTAGTTTTGAAAAAAAAATATAAAATTTTATGAGAAATCGTGATTTTTTAATTAAATTAAGAAATTTCCTATTACTTAATTTTATGTAATAGAGATTCCTAAAAATTCGCGATTCGGAAACAAAAGATTAAATAAACGTTGTAATAAGGAATAAAGAGAGAATTGAATTCTAATTCCCATAAACGAAATATTAGTCTTTATCCAAAAAAGGCAAGAATAGAAATTAGTATATATTAAATAATTCTCTTATTAAGAAACTCAACACTTTATCAGTTAGTTATTTTATAAAAGTTTCCTAATATTTTCTTAAAATTTTTTTAACCCTAATAAAATTATTCAACCAATCAAAACTAACAAAACGAAAAACATAAAATAAACCCTCCTTTACGGTTGCTATGTACGGCAACGTGGCTCCGAGAAGTAACGTTCTCCAACGGCGAAGTGACCTTTCTTTGGTTGCCTACCTTCCAATACGTGGAAAGTGTCGAGCGTTGAGGATGGTCCTATACACGTCAGTAGTTGTGCTAGGGAAGCTTATTAATATAACGAATATAAAGAACTTGTTATATTTTTATATATTTTTTCTTTTTACTTTTTTTTTTTCAGTATATAATCAATGTTTCGAGCGCAGGATATTTTTGCTCCTTAAACTTTGAAATGCATAAATCTATCAATGAGTTAAGTTAAAAGAGCATATTGCTGATTTTGAGTTTAAACTAGAACTCAAGTTTAAGTTTGATTTAATATTTAAGAGTTTTAACTTGATTGAGTTTACAATCTTAAACTTAAGTTTGATGCAATATAGCATTTAATAAGTTTGGATATGTTTTATTTAGTCATAATTTATTTAAATAAATATTTTCTTTTAATTAAAATAATATTAAATATCAAGACATGACTGAACATGACTAACATTTGAAACTCGATTAAGTTAACGAGTTACTTGAGTTAATCATTATAAAATTTAAGTTTGACCAAATAAATTAGTTGAATCATTTGAGTTGTGACTTATAAGTAGGTTTATCTTAGTTGTACTTTTACATTTAGGGTGGTTAATATGGAAAAAAAGAAATTGAAAAAAACCAAATTCTTTGCTTTGGCTTTTCACATTTCCAAATTGGAAGAAACAGCTTGAACTGAAATTTTGCATCATATTATATGCTTATAATGTAGATTTAAGGATTATTATTATACATATGATATATACATAGTTAAAAACAAATATTTACATATATCTAAAATAATATGAAATGTAATATCATTAGTTAATTCTAAATATATCAATATACGACACATAACTACATATATGGTCGATAATCAACATGATATGTGATAGTGTTAAAAGAGAGTCGCAATATAACATTTAACTACATGGAAAGAAAATGATATTTTTCGGTGATGAACATATGTAATTATTTGACATATATGAGCAGACAATAATAACGCATTATAAATGATGTCTTGCTTTTTGCCTGTGGCTCAAACTGCTGAAAATTTTGATTTTGCTTAGATCTGGCTTGGAATTTTTTAAATTGAAATGTTTAGTTTAATTTTAAAAAATCAGGAAAATTAAACCAAAGAAGATTCTATAATCTTGTTCATCAATATAACGGGATCGGTTTTGTTCTTTATTACATCCTTTATTTTTATATTTTGAAATCTAAATCGTTAAGTAATGATTTAAATTTAAAAGAGTATTAATCAAGAGTAAAATAAACAACGGTATTAATTTCGCAAAAAATGAAGACCACTGCTAAAAATATCCCTAACGAAATGGAATCGGACTGCATTGCGAATGAAAATCATCTAACGGTTACTACAAATCGTAAATGTTTGACTTCGCATATGGACATGTCCTTTGGCCAGGCAAGTCCACCGAGGATCATTTGTTGTCGCCTTCAAAGCCGGCGCCGCCCATCCACGAGAGCCCGCTGCCCGCACCGGCCCTATATATCCTCCAATCATTTTCCTCGGCCACGGCATCTTACGTTGTTTGTGAATCCGGACATGCTGTCCCGCTTCACTAGTACAAATGCCACTGTATGTCCATAGTTTCCTACTTGGGAGTTCGCATCAAGGTTTTAGATTGGAAATATTTTTCTCATGCTTGGTGTATTGTATGTGCAATCACCGGATATATTTGAGGGTAAAATAAAATCGGAGTGAGATATATAAATATACAGGCCCCAAAAAAGCGTATAAGCAAAGTCGACATATGGAATTCAATAAAATCCTGCCTTTTCAGGCCGTTTAAATCAACATATGAAATTCTCTATTGTCTTGAATTGTTGAATTTTACCAATAAAATCACTAATTACTATCTTTTCCAGTCCGATATTTTAGTCATTCTATGAAAATTATTGCATGAAAAGATTTTGGTGTTTTCTTTACTCTAGTTATTAAATCTAAAATTGTTAAATATAAGTATTCAATTGAACTTTTACTTTTTAAATTTATCATCTCATCTTCATTACTTATTTAGACTTTTTGATCAATGAGCTTTTGCTATAAAATATTTATAAAGATGATGAATATAATAACTTTGATAAGTAAAAAAGTTTGACTAAAAATAACATTTAATAACTCTAAATTTCAAGGTAAAATTTGACAAAAGAAATTCAATTGGATATGATATTATCAACTTCAAACTTCATCTTAGTATCCGTAGAAAATCATTTTGATAATTGGGCTTTTAATTCAATTTAATGACATTGATCGATATCTTGAGCTAGTAACAGAACTTGGGAAATCAATCTATTTACGGATGTTTTAGGGAGATTTGGCTTAATAAGTCTAAAATCGAGATTGTCAAATTGGATATTCCACTCTTGCCCTTGCTCGGTTATCTTATGTATGAAACGTAGACTTGGAAATAGTTCTTTTAGGCCTATTTAGGCTTCATCTAGAATTATTGAGCTTTAAAGAGGCTCAATTTGTCTTTAAGCCAATGATAATGATAATGGACCTTCTTTAGTTGATAAAAGCCTTGAGTATAATTAGGCCTATATCCAAGCCCATGAGAGAATAAGTTTAATAAATGAACTCAATCTCAGCCATCTATCTTAAAGCCATTTAATAGGTAAAATTAACCTCCAAACTCTATAAATAGAAGGTTTCTCTTCTCATTTGATTGATTTAGAATATTGGTAAGCTTAAGACAAATACCAAAGCTCTGTTAGAATCACTCCAAAGAAAATCAAACAAGCAATTCGGTTAAGAACATTGAGTTTGATCTACTGTTATATGTGCACTTTTAAGATATTAGGTTTACCCAATCTTCCTCTCATCAATCTTCTTAACAGCATCCCTTTACGTATCATTAGTTCAAGACATCTCCTAAGTTGATCGGTACACTCATTGTACGTAATCGGCTAGCTATAACGAGCCCATCACTCATTGGCCTATAAGTTCGACTTTCGCTACATGAATAATGAGGTTAAATATGAGGCCTTACTGCTCGGACTGCTTTCTACTTAGTAAGTAGGCATGTCCCACATATGTATCAAGGGAAACTTAAACCTCATTATTAAATAAGCTAATAAGGAGTTTGGGTAAAAGAACCTACACTAGCCTGCTCGCCTACCCCAATAGAGTAGTAGTATAATCCTTAGTCGCCAAATTCCAATAAGTAAGATATGAGCATACTAAATGACCCATAGATAGATATGCTGATGCATTAGCAACATTGGCATTTGAAGTCCTAATGTGGGATACAAGTGCTAAACTAACTAAACTAAGCATCTAGATCATTAGAAGGATCATTCCCTACACTGCCTTGCAATTGATGAAGGAAGATAAGGATTCGCAAGATGATTGGCACACTCCTATTAAGACGCAATTGGCTAGCCTTGAAGCGGCCTCTATAACCATATTGAAAAATTTCATTTGCATCTATGGCTCCTTATACTATAAGAGCTCTGAAGGCATTTTGGCTCGTTATATTTCTATGGAAGAGGCACAGTCAAAGCTCCAGGAGTTTCATGATACATGGTGTGGTGAGGAGGGCTACCTCTATATTGTTGAATATAGCGTATAGGGTATTATTGTCCCTTAATATCTAAAGATGCATCGTAGCTACATATTTAATGCTCGAAATGTTACTTAATGCTTGATGAAGTAGAATGCAAGTTTGCAACAATCGTTAGAGATTGGTGATGCCCATACATCAACTTCTTGAAGAATAATATCCTCCCCATCGATAATAGAGATGCTATAATGGTAAAAAAAAAAGCAAAGAAATATGTATTATAAGGCGATGAATTGTACCGAATCTCTTATCAAGGAGACCCTCTCAGATATATAGCACCACTTAAGACAGAAATAATCTTAAATGAACTCTACTTTAGAGCCTGTAGTGAACATCAAGGGGGAAGGAAGTTGTGCTACCAACTCCTCAATAAAGGGTATTATTAGCTAACCATGGAGACCGATGCCTTCAATTTTGTGAAAAGGTGTATTCCATGTCAGCTTCATGGTAACGCTATCGATGCCCCAGTAATGGAGCCTCATAGTTTGACAACCCTCTGGCTATTTTACACTTAGGCATTTGACCTAATTTGGCCTATACATCCACCATCTAAGGGATATATATGGACATTGGTAGGCATCGAGTATTTCATGAAGTGGGTGGAAGTCATCCATTTGAAGAAGGTGATTGGACTAACGGTAGCTGCTTTTATAAAGGAAAATATAATTTGTAGATTTGGAATACTGAAGCGCATATTGATAGATAATGGGATTCCATTCATCAATGTGTACGTTCGGCACTTATTGGAATCCTATAGCATCAACTACATTAAGTCCACACCACATTACCCGAAAGGAAATGGCCAGGCGGAAGCTACAAACAAAACATTGATTAAAGTCTTCAATCAAATGATGCATGACAATAAGAAAGAGTGGTATGATAAACTGCCCTTAGCACTATGGGCTTATCGGATGTCCAAAAGAATACCTATGGGAGTAACACCCTTTTCATTAGTATATGGAATGGAAGCTATAGTGTGATAAGGATTACGAACCAATCACATACTCCCGAACTCAAGGACTTGCTCATATGGTTCATCGAGCTATCCTAGGGAAACTGAACTTCGAAGAGTAACGCATTCCCTAGTCTAACTTGTTGAGTAATTTTGCCGTCTACATCATCTAAGAAGTTGCCGAGGTGACTAGCCTGCATGCTAAGCCAACCTCTCCATAATGTACTTATTTAAGGCCAAGTATCGAATTAGTATATTGTCGACCTGATCCATACTGAAGCCAAGTTGACACCCATCTTGAGTCGACCACCCAAGATTGACCTGACAATGAGCCACCTCCTAAACTAATCCTTTCCTAGCTCCGAACATCTGAGTTGTCGAATTGTCGACCCCAACCTAATCTATTCAGAACCTCCTTTACTCGGTTAATAGTGTCATTGGGACTACAGAATGGACAACTGACATGCGCCCTATCTTTTCTTGACATTTGTACTATCCTTTCTATCATCGGATATCCTTTTGCTCATTTACAACTTTACCCTTGTAAATTATTCTTTTTTCCTTTACTAGTAAGAATTCTTTTTTATAATTTATTCTAATCTAGGACTTATCCTAATTGGGTTATATAAATACTTGTATATTGTCATAGCCGTAATAAAGAATACAATTGAATATTCAAACATACTCTCATGAGTGAAGTGTTCCTACTTGCTCTCGATTACTCTTATCTAGCCCATTGAGCGTGGAGTAGTAATGAGTGAGCTCTGACCATACTTATCCGTAATATTAAGTGTAACCTGAGATTATGTGAGACGTTAGTGCGTCATATCCATCGTTGGTACACTAAGACCCTTGCTCAACCTTCGATTCTCATTTATCATTTGGACCATCTCGAGATTTAGGCCCATCCCCTTAGTTCATGCGATACTGGATGTCGTGTGTTAATCCACATTGGACTATATCATCTTGGTATCAAAACCCTTAGCTACGTTTGAAGCCAGTTTCTATTATTTTATTCTTTGAGTGACTTGTTATTAATTTTGTATGTGTGTTAGACATTCTGTGGTTGTCATAAGAGTTTAGTAAGTGAGTAGTGTTAAAGAAATTTCTCTGTTTTCCTCCATTTCTCATATGCATAATAGAATGTAAGTACCTACTTGTTTATCGTATGTAGTTGACATAGCGGTGGGAGTGTTAGGTATTGTTCTACTGTTGTTTTTTATGGAGGGAGCTTTGAGTGGAAATTTTAATTGTTAATCTCGTGAGATAGTTGACAATGTTTGATTCTGGTGTTTAAGGAACTTTAGGTAATCAAGAGAGTGGCGCTCAAAATGGCCAAGGTTAGTAAGAAAGCTTCATACCCCAATCAATCAATGGCTAACTGGACGGACTTATCGATCTGGTGGCTAATCTGGTAACTGTCATAAATGAAGATAGGTAACAAGCTAAAAATAGTCCATATAGAGGACGTGAATAGCTTAATATAGGCAATGGTCAGTTTGGCTGAGATAATGCCTTAGTTTAATTGCCTTGAGCTGGAGGAGTAGATAAGGTTGCTAGACATAAGCTACTACTCGATGAAATTGAAGGGGTGGAAGAGGAAGAAGATGATGAAGCGGAGGAGTACTATGAACCAGAAGAGAAGAATGTTCGAGCCCTTAGAGTTGAAGGGTTGATGATGCATATTTCAAGTTTTTCTAAGAGTGGAGATACCAAGGACTACTTAGATTGGGTAGAGAAGATTGAGAAGCAATTTGAATGCTATGAAGTATTGGATAATGTTAAGGTTAGACTTGCTGTGCTAGAATTTACTAGTTATATCTCCTTGTGGTGGAAGAACATGTAAGCCACATGAAGAAGAGAAGGAGAACTTGAGATTAGAAATTGGGATGAGATGAAAAGGGTCATGAGGAGAAGATTTGTTCTTAGTTACTATTTACAGGATACATTTAAGAGGTTACAAGAGTTAAGGCAAGGAGGATCAAGTGTAGATGCGTATGCGAAGGAATTTCAGATGCTAATGATCATATGCAAAGTCGTTGAGCCTAAAGAACAAACTATGTCTCAATTCATTAGTGGATTAACATATGAGATTGGAGATATTCTAGAAACCATGCATATTGGATCACTTGATAATGCTATCTGAATTGCTTAAAGGATCAAGTAGCATTGAACAAGAAGATTCTGACCTCCTTTAAGTTGACCTGCCACTAGCTGACCTGCTCCAAGTGGACCTATGTGATCGGAACTAAGTAAAGTCACTAAGACTTGACTTGCTCAAGCTATTTGAGTAGTAGAGAAGGAGATTCCAAGGAAGTTTGAGAAAGGCTAGAGCTTAAGAAGAAAGACAAGTGAGATTAAATGCTTTAAATGTCAGGGATTTGGACATGTGGTTGCCTAATGTTTGAATAGAAGAACTATGGTGATCCAAGGTGAAGTGTCGATTATTGAGGTAGATAGTACCAATGAGTAAGTAGAAGAGCTGAATGAGATTAGACAAACTAAACTATCTAAGCAGGAGGAAGTCATCTATAATGAGGAAGGTGACTTTATGCCTACCACCCTAATGTTGAGGAGAGTGATGACTGTAAGTCCCATACTCGAGGACAAACATCAAGAGAATCCGTTTTACATTAGATGCAAGGTAAATGAGTCACTGTGTGTCTTGATTGTTGATAGTGGGAGTTACACTAATGCAACCTCTACTTTCATTGTCCAACAATTAAAGTTACCGACCAAGCCCCATCCTAAGCATTACAAACTGCACTAGCTTAGTGATAAGGGAGCCCAACAAGTAAATAAGCAAGTGACTATGCCAATCTGTATCGGAAACTATTGAGATGAAGTGCTCTGTGATGTGTTGCCCATGAGTGCATCTCATATTTTGCTTGGATGACCATGGATGTTTGACTGAACTGTGATATACGATGGAAGGAAGAATACATATTCCTTAGAGCATGAGGGTAGGAAGGTGAAGTTTAGCCTCATGACTATCGAACAAGTTAAAATCATACAAGCCCAATTGAGCTGATTCTTAAAGAAAGAGGCATTGGTGATGACTTGAGCTGAGTTGAAGAGAGAAATGAAACTCAAAGAGTTGACCATTCTACTAGTAAGAAGGTTACTGGAGATAAAGAGATTCGAAGAGGGGATGCTAACCGCCAAGGTGAAAACCTAGCTAGATGAATTTGTCGACCTGTTCTTAAGAGAGTTGTTGGAAGGTTTGCCTCCCATCTGAGGTGTTGAACATGCTATTGACTTGCAACCAAGAGCCGAATTGCCGAGTAAGCTTGCTTATAGGCCAAACCCTAAACAAGCTACTGAGTTATAGAGATAGGTAGATGAATCGTTAAAGAAAGGGTATATACAAGAGTCCCTTAGCCCTTGTGCTGTACCGGCCTTATTGGAACAAAAGAAAGATGTATCATGGAGGATATGTATAGATAACTGAGCAATCAATCGCATTACCATTAAGGACAAGTATCCCATACTAAGGCTTAATGATATGTTAGACAAGTTGAATGGAGTAAGAGTATTCTCTAAGTTTGACCTTAAATTCGAATATCATCATATCTAAATGTAGGAAGGCAATGAATGGAACACTGCATTCAAGATTCGCCATGGATTATATGAATGGCTTGTGATGCCATTCGGACTACCGAACATATTGAACATATTTATGCGACCGATGAATCATGTGCTTTGAGAATTAATTGGAAAATTTGTGGTGGTATATTTTGATGACATTTTGGTCTATAGCCTCAATATGGAAACTTACCGAAAGCATCTTGATGTATCTTCGGGGTTAGACACACGGAGAAGCACCACAATGAAGCAAATCAAAAGAAATAGAAGAAAAGCTAGCAAAGTTCGGGCACTTACCAATTAGATATGATGCACCACTTGATCTTGCTTGGCCTATAATCTGCCGGATCTGACTCACTGGTCCGAAATAAAGGTTCACTTACCGCTACTCCTTATGAAAGGGAATAGATAAGAGTTGAAGGATAATGAAAACATTAAGGTTACTTAAAGGAAAGGTGAATAATTTATTTATTGATGACTCATTGTTTGCATACAAGTAAGTGGGGGTTTATATACTTGTCTATTAGAGCTATTTTACATGCATGAAAAGAGAAAAGGGTATTCTTGTAATTAGGTTACATAGGATATTCCAAAAGGGGTAAAATAGACAAAGAATATTCAGTTAGGAAAAAGAAAGGATCATTATAGAATGTTGTGTCAGAAGATACGTGTCGCTTGGTGGTTGGACATTAGAAATATGATACAAAGTAGGCGGAAGCAAGAAAGCATTGTAGTCAAGGGTCGACTTGATCTAGATCAGGTTTGGAGCCAATCAATCCTGTAAAGAAGTTAGCTAAATTGGAGTCAAATGTTTATGGGGGGTTCGAGAGCTTAGCTCGGTTAGTCCTAGGTTGTCTTCTGGAAAAAAGCATTGTTGTTAGGTAGGAGCAGATTTGAAACATGTGAGGATTTGATAACCAAGTTGGTAGGAGATTAGCTCGAAATAGAAATCCCCATCTCGGGTTCTCCTTATGAGTCCTTGGAGTCCTTTTGCTTGGCTATATGTGATTAGTCTAAGGGGGTGATTCCTATCACATCTCTGAGCAGTTTTCTTGAAACTTCGAGCTAAAAAGCTTTATGCCAATTTGAAGAAATGCAACTTCTGTCGATCTAAGGTAATCTTTTTAGGTTTTTTTTTTTTTTAGCGATGGTAGCCTCAGAATAGATGATGAGAAGCTAAGGGTGGTTATTAAATGGCCTAAGCCGACTTGTTTAGCTGATGTGCAAAGCTTCCATGGCTTAGCATCATTTTATCACAGATTTATAAGAAATTTTAGTACAATCATGGCCCTACTCATCGAGCTATCAAAGAAGAATGTTGAGTTTAGATGGGGACAGAAGGAGTAGAGGAGTTTTGAAGAGGTGAAGGAGAAGCTGATTACAACCCCTATCTTAGGTCTACCGAGCTTTGACAAAGTATTCGAAGTAGAGTATGATGCGTTCAGACTAGGCATAGGTGTTCTGTTGATGTAGGAAGGCCAACCTATTACTTACTTCAGTTAGAAGCTTAGAGGAGCTACACTTAATTATTTTATTTATAATAAGAAGTTTTACTCCTTGATTAGAGCCTTAACCATATGGTAACACTATTTGTTACCTAAAGAGTTTGTGATCTATATCGATCATGAATCTTTGAGATACTTGAAGAGGTAACCCAAGTTGTTTTGAAGACAAGCCAAATGGGTCGAGTTCATGGAGGGATTTTCATATGTTGTGAAGTACAAGAATAGAAAAAACAATGTAGTAGTCGACGCCTTATCAAGATGACATTCCTTCCTAATCGAGTTGCAAACTAGGGTGCATGGTTTTTTAATGATAAAGGATTTGTATGCTAAAGATCCACATTTTGATCCTATCTATGCCAGGTGTGAGGAAGGTCGAACACTTAATGATTATCACAAGGAGGATAGATACTTGTTTAAGAAGAAGAGATTATGTATCCCGACCTATTCTATGAGAGAGCTGTTAATGCGTGAGGCACATGAGGGAGGATTGTCTGGACACTTTGTCCGGCATTGAACTCATGAGGTACTATCCTCAAGATTCTTTTGGCAAAAAATGATGGGGGATATCTAATTTGTGTTAGGAAGGTATATTACTTGTAGAAAAGTAAAGAGTTGAGTTGAGCAAGGACACTATTTACAATTGAAGATCTTAACCAAACCATAGTTTGAGGTGAGTATAGACTTTATGTTAGGGTTGCCAAGGACGTCCCAAGGGAAGGACTCTATCATGGTGGTCATGGATTGATTCAGTAAGATGGCATATTTTGTACCTTATTTTAAAACTAATGACGCTTCAACTATTTCTTTTTTTTTTTCTTGCAGGAAATAGTCAAACTTCGCGGAGTACTTAAAACCATTTTTTTAGATTGGGACCCAAAGTTAATGAGCCACTTCTAGAGAACGTTATGGAGACAAATATGAAGCAAGCTATTGTACAACACATCTTGTCATCCATAAATGGATAGACAGATCGAGGTTGTCAATAGGATAGTGGGAATTTTACTTTGAGTTGCTAATGGACAAAATATGACTAATTACAATTTGTACCTATCGATCATAGAGTTTGCCTACAATAAGACCGCCTATAGTATAACAAACATGTCACCATTTGAGGTTGCTTATGGGTTTAATCCTGAGCTCTCAATGGACTAAACACCCCTTCCAAGCCTAGATGATGATCGGCCAATTGTAGAAAGAGTTGAAGCCATCAAGGCCATGTATTAGAAGGTCCTCGAACAATTAAGCCGAGTTGCTATTAAGCTCTAGAGGCAAGGCCAAGAATGAAAGAAAAGAGAATTTCAACTGAGTGATTTAGTTTGATCCACTTCAGCCAAGAATGATTTCTAAACTTGAGGAAGAGTAACTTATCTCCCAAGGTCGACAAACAAACCATTTAAAGTGCTTAAAAAGATCTATTCTAATGCCTAAAGGATTAAACTACCTGAAGAGTATAGAGTCTCAAACTCCTTCAACATTGCTGATCTGCACCCATATACTCTTAAAGATGAGCAACATGCAGCTGAGCTAGACACACTTTGTATGTTGGACTTAGAGGCATTGGACGAGAGGTAAGACATGGCCAAGCATAATTTGACTAATTATCTTTAGAGGCTTAGTGTCACCTATAATTGCCTAGTAAGAAAGTGCTCCTTTAGGCATGTTGATGTTGTTCTCTGTGTGATAGAGTACATAAGGAAAGGTGCTCCAGCTTTGAAATTTACATCGAAATGGGAAGGTCCTTTCAGAGTGAAAGAAGTCCATTACAGTGGATACTGGAACTAGTGAAACCTTAGAACTAATGTGATTACTGCTCCCATTAATTTTCAGTACATCAAGAAATTCCAGTTGTAATCTTCCTTTAGAACTTAATGAAAATGTCGCAATCTCCTATATGCTGTTCCTATTCCCTTATTGTCTTTACTCTTGCTTTTTTTATTTTTTTTTTTGTTATTGTTGTTAATCATGATATCAAAGTGATCTCAATTGTCTGGATCAAAGCAATCCAGTAATAGACTTAGCAGTCGTAATGCCTTAATGCAAACTCAAGGGTTGAAGTAACCTTGTTTGTGAAAGGTTAAAGCAACCTTCTCATAGTAGCTGTAGTTGATTAGAAAAGACACATCCTTAAGCACACAGTGAGCATAACGCCCTTCTACAACACCTAATCATGAGATCGAAGCAGTCTTAACTATGTGGATTGAGGTAATCCCACGGTAGGCTTGACAGCCATAACACCTTAATGCAGATCCTGGGGTTGAAGTAACCTCATCAATGAAATGTTGAAGCAACTTTCTCACAATAGTTGCAACTACTTAAGTGGAGAAGTTTCACCTCCTAAGCTTGTGGCAGGTGCATTACCATCTCTTCACCACACAAATCTGACATCGAAGCGATCTCGGTTATAACGGGTTGAAGCGATCCCTTAGCAGGCCTGGCAATTGTAACACCTTTCACTAATATTATAGTTAAAGTAACACCAACTACAAGATATGAGTGATTCAAATTCAATAAACACTATCACTCATAAGATATGTTATTTAACAATAAAGTTGTTTTCCATTATTCAAGTATAAACAATAAACAAATAGTTATGATCATCAAGAGAGTGATAAAGCTAAGGTAATTAATCAAATAAGTCATCAAACGTTATCACTTATCAGTTGTCTTGTGAACTACAAAAAAATAAAAATAAAAAAAATAAAAGAAGAATACCATAAAAAAAATTCAAGGGCTAAAATCATGCTCTTCTCTATGCTAGCATTAAGGGTTTTAGCCTCCTTTTCAAGTGTTGCTACCTCATCCTTCAAAGTGGAGATCTTTCGTTCACTTTTTGCCCGATCCTGCAAAAGTGGAAAGCAATCCACTAGCTTATGAGTCTTCTTTGCTATAGGTGTTAGGCTCGGTACACAAAAAAAAAATTGCTGTGCACCCTCATATGTATCCACAATTGACATTAAGTCTACCTTGGACAAGTCCTTCCATGGGTGACTCACATATCATTGCCTCGCTTAACATCTCTAGAATAGTATGACACAAACATGACCAAGTAAATGTTGAGTCCATCTAGAACTCCCCATCCAATGTATATAAGTGCTTTAGAGGTAGAATAAGGTGTGGCGCTATGTTAAACCTGTTAAAAAGTGCCTTCTCATCTGACTCTACATCAAGCAATGGAGTTACCTCCTTGTCCTGACGAGACAGGTTAGCAATTGAGGGAGAAGATTGATAGTTGGAAGCAACAAAAGGAAAAACATAGAGAGAAGCTGTTACCTGATGTGAAAAGCCCTCATCATAAGTAGCCATACATAATAAAGCATTGGCATGAGTTTGAATACCTATATTCGATTATGGAACTTAAGCCTCAGCAACTACATCAGTGTCAATCTCATTGACTATGTTTATTTCCTCACCAGCCTTCTCTATCTCATAGCAATCCACTATGTCTTTTGAATTTTCATCATCAGTTGTACAATTGTAAGCCTTTGGAGTGCTATCATAATCAATTAACTCCTAGTCATCATCTTCTTTTCCCTAAAGGATCGGCTACAAGTAGCCTTACACGATATCCTAATAAAAAAATAATAACAATGCGTAAGATCAAAAAGGAAAAGTCTTGAAGAGATAAATTCTTAGAGGAATAATCCTTACTTGTTAGATGCACATCTTTTTCACGTCACTATAGTCAGGCAGTGATGGAGAAGGGCACTTTGATACTTTTACCCTTGTCTTAGCTTGTTTAGATTGATATGGCTCTTCATCAATGGGATTGGCCTTCTTTGTACTTTGTGACCCTTTAAACCTGGTTGGCCTCGGAAGCCGAAGATATGGCTTGTTGACAACAAGACTTAAAATCTACAACTAAAACTATCCTATGAGGAATGCCTTGGTCAAATCCAAATTGCCATGCTACCTTGTAAGGAGAATATATTGGGATACCCAGCTTAAGGAAGTTATGGCTTGAGCCCTTCACATTAAGCAATGAAGGAAGATTACTCGAAACACTCCATAAGAGAAAACCAATCTTTAATCATTGCAATGATTCACAATTCTTTAAGGAAATATACCCTTGAGAGCTAGGTGGGTAATATCTGTTACATGACCGGTAGCTATTAATTTTCTCCACTTACAGATGAAACGTAAACTCATTGGCAGAATCAATAAGGTTGAATAAAGGAGATTCATAATACCTCTTAACCTAAGCCTATGATCATGGTTGAACTGAGTTAGGCTTGGTATTCACATTGGGAGTTGTAAAGTGACTCCTAAACCTCTTACAAAAGACAAGCTGAAGCAAGATGACGTCCACGTAGCATAGCATAATGTAGTAGCCCATAAAGCAGATAGAGGCATGGTGATATAAATCCAAGCGGCGATATAAGGAACCTAGAAAAAGGGGTGCTGAGGCAAAGCACTCCCCTCGAGACATATGAATCACTAATGGAAACAGATGGTGGATAACCCCATCCTTAGGACCTCTTAGAAAGATGTATGTGGACAACCATAAAGCAATGAATGCTACAAACTCATACTTGCCAAAGAAACATAAGTAATTAAATAAAGGTACTCTTTCACATGAAGTAAACATGGCCCTAAATAAATGAGCGGTCAATATTCACTTGGTTCTATGACAAGGGCTTCGGAAAGTAGAACCACCGAAAAAGTACTCAATCCAAGAAATAAATGTTGATCTTTTTGAAGGAGTCCTATTTGAGTTTATAGCTGTTAATAAAGCTGAATGTGCATTTTAATCGGTAGGAGAAGTCAAAGTAGTCACAACATTCGTCTTCCTAAAGTCATGAAGCTTTAATTAGAAAAAGAAGTCTTCATGATAGCACTGCCTCGTTTACTGGTATGAATGATATATATATGTATATAACATCATCGGATGGGATATTATCAAAACTCTAGATTTTTATGAATGCTTCGATGGCTTTATTTTTCTACCAATGTACGAAAAATGAGGAAGAAATACTAAGAGGAGCCAACTATGTTGATTCTATGCAATGGATGTGAATTAATGTCATGGGAGCAATAAATCATTAGTACAATACAAAAGCATATCAAACTATGTGGTTCTAAGGCAACAAAATGAATACTAGCATATCGTGCTCAACTCATCAGTGATTCAAAAGAAGCGTTAATTCCATAGATATTGGAAGTAATTAGGCAACCAATGTCAACATTTAGTACATCTATATAACAATTGAAGAAACAACTTCTAGAAATGCCTAAAACCCCCTTAAAAGTGTCCAAGGGACTTTTGGTTTGGGGCCAAAGTGTAAAGGGTCATTTCGGCAATTGGGCCTTCAACCTAATTTAATGCCACAAACCGATATCTTGAGTTAGATACAGAATTTGGGAAATTGTCCCAGTTAGAGATGCTTTAGGAAGATTTGGCTTGGTAAGCTCAAAATGAGGATTGCTAGATTGGATATTTTGCTCTTAGCTTTGCTCGATTATCTTGTGTGCCAAAAGAAAGCTCGGAAATAGTTCTTTTGGGCCTATTTAGGCTTCATTTGGTCTTATTAGGTTTTAAGGAGGCTTAGTTGGTCTTTAAGCCAAATAATAATGATAATAGGCCTTCTTTAACTAGCAAAAGCCTTAAGCATACTTAGGCCCATGTCTAAGCTCATGAAGGCTAAATGAGAGGATAAGCTTTAATAGAGGAACTCAATCTCAATTATCCATCTTAAAGCCATCCAATAGGCAAGATTAACTTCCAAAATCTATAAATAAGAGGCTTCTCTTCTCATTTGATTAATGAACAACATTGGCAAGCTTAAGATAAACACCAAAGCTTTATTAGAATCACTCTAAAGAGAATTAAATAAGAAATTCGACCAAGAACGATCAAGAACGTCGAGTTTGATCCACTATCATACGTACGCATTCGAGATACCGAGTTTGCTTGTTTTTCCTTTCATGCCTCTTCCTAACGACATTCTTCGACATGTCATCAATTCAACATGTCTCGTAAGTCAATTGGCATACCCGTTGTACGTGATCGGCTAGCTATAATGACCCCACCACACAATGTCAAAAGAATTTAGGATTTCACCTACCAATAAGAATATCCTCTCTCACTCTAACCTTAGAGAGAGAATATCCCCTTTGTAGGCCTTGCACTCGTCTAGTGCTGATCAAATAAGTAAATCTTTCTCTTTCATTTTCTTTAGTATATTCCGATTCTATAATCCTTTGCAGTTCTTGACAAAATCCTATCATCTTTCCTTTCTTTTATCGATTACTCTCCCATTTTTCTCTTTCTTCTCTCTTCTTTTCTCTGTCTTGCATTGTTTTGTTGATTCTCAAAGTTTGTTTTCTTTTGATTTGTCTTTACAGTATGATCTTACCTTTACTCGTCATGAAATTACTTATCCATTTGTCTATCGTATTTTACCTATTATCTTAATTTTGGTTTTATTTCTCTAAGTTAACATATTGTCTTCATTATCCCGTGATGATGACTTCAATGTATGCCTAATGTGAAGGACCTTAGAGATAAATGTAGATGATTTGGAAACAAGAATTAGTGATTCCAACCATCATTTAGTTAGTAAGGCAATAGTTGAGAAAATGATTTCAAGAGTTGATGTGATCAATATTCTGAAAAGGATGTGGGAGAGATATGATGCAATAAATATTTCACATTCGCATGATAACTTTTATCTTACTACTGTAAATGAGAATGAGACATTAGATAAGATATTGAGAAATGAACCTTGGGCTATTATGGGATTGTTGCTGATTGTGAGACTTTACCCATTAGATAAGAAATTAGATGATTTGAATTTTAACATCATGAGATACTTGATCCAAATCTACGGTCTTCCATTGGACATGCTTTTAGTCGATAATGATAAGATGATAAGAGTGAAAGTAGGAGAAGTGACAAACATAGAAGATCCCCAGCAAGTAAAAAGAGATTTTTTTAGGGTTAAAGTTGAATTTCTAGTCTCGTAACCTATAGTGTTGTGTAGTTGGATTAGAAGTTGTGGTGATAGAAAAATGTGTATTAATGTTTGATATGAAAAGCTGGCCGACTTTTACTTTGCGTATGGTGTAATTAGTCATACAGATAATCCTTGCAATATGAAGAATGTGGAAGGCTTTGAATCTAAAGGTTTTGATGCTAGCATCAGAGTTAGAGTTGCTCCTGGGTCATTAAGTGGTGGTCCTGCTCCATTTTCATTTCTAGTAGTGAGTCTATCTTAAAAATGCAACTCTAATAATAAAGACAAAGAATTAAGTCAAAGCGTAAAGTGCAATTAGATCCATTTTAAGGCGAGTTTTGGGTATAATGAATTGCATATTGAATCAATGAAATCTCCAAAGATTGTGTGAGGGCATTCATTGCAGCAGACGTAGCTTGCCAAAAATGACAAATTTCCAACTACAAATGAAAGTTTAAAAGGAGATGAAGAGACTAGCTTATCAAAGACCAACCAAATGGATATTGTGGATAGAAATAAAGAAGGTTTCTAAGAGAAGCAAATTGAGCAACAAGTAATAAAGGATATTCCAATTTTGGATCAATATGAAGGCATGGATAATGGTCATTGCAATAAATGTTGTACAAAATTAGTTACATAAGACAAATGTGTTAATAGAAGAATTGTAAAAAAACTATACATGGAGCAAATTTACTTTTGAGACCCCAAACAACATTTCCAAAGATATCCTTGAACATTGTTTTAGTAATATTATGGATAAGCATTTGTCTCACCTTGGCTCTTTTGTTTTATTACCTTAAGGTCCTTTACTCTTAACCTCTACAATCTTTGATCCTAACCTACATATAAACTAGTCGATCTAACTTAAAACTCCTGTGCAAACCCTTTACCCCAATCTTACCTCAACCAAATCATGCAACCAAAAGGAATGACCCCCTAATTGCCCCACAAAGACCACCATCCTTATCTTGTACAAGAATTGGAAAGCCCAAAAGCTAAGATCTCTCCTTTTGCTAAAATGCCTCTATAAGAAGTTCTCCTAACCTGTCCCATCGTTCTCAACCTACTCTAACCAAAGCTTCACCAATCATATCCTTTGTTACCAAAGCTTTGCAACACCTTTCTCCTAAGAGAGATAGGGGCATGGAAGAGATGATAGGGTCTAAGTTGCCCGAGTTGAAGAAGGGTAGAGCATGTCTGTAGATTGTGAGCTAAAGGAAAAAGGTGGTTTAACAGCATATACCCAAATCTGATAAAACCTATACCAAAAGAAGAACTAAGGTGAGAGGAAAATCGAAGTTCACAAGTGAGCTAGTGGAAGTGTAAGTATCAGAAGTGAATGATGTTAGTGAAATTGGCTTTGGTGGTTGGCTAAAAACAGTCATCTGGTAACCATGATGGCCTTAAGTTAGAATTATTAAGGTTTGAGGCAATCCTCGACAGTTAACAAGCTTCAACGCCTTATCAGAGGATTTGATCCTTACCTAGTTTTCCTTATGGAAACTAGAAATATAGAATCATCCATTGCGTACATTAGAAGAAGATTGGGCTTTTTTAATAAATTGCATGTAGAGCTAAGGCTTTAAGTGGAGGATTGGCATAACGATGTAAGGAGGATGTAGAAGTTGAAGTAGAGAGTTGCAATGTAAACATTGTAAATTCTATAGTGAAGGGTATAAGGCGACGAAGGAGTGTTAAAATTTCTTGGTGCTATGCTAATCTTACATTTGAAGAAAGATTAAACTTTTAGAATTACCATAGGCAATTTTCTACTGAGATTGATGTACCATAGATCCTAGTAGGGGACTTAAATGATATTTATTGCGAAGAAGAGAAGACTAGTGGAAGAAGCAAATTGACCAAACATATAGGAGAATTTAGAAATATGATTTGTGATTGTAACTTGATCGATATGGATTTTAAGGGGCGATTGCTCACTTAGAAAGGGATAAGATGACATAGTGTGGTGATTTAAGAGAGATTAGATAGAGCTTGAATGGTTAGAAGATTTTCCCATAACTCATATTACAAACCTATAAGTGCATGGAACCGACCATTCTCTACTGCACATTAATTTGATGAATACTTCCCAACCATGACCCAGACACTTCAAATATGAAAATTTAGGGTTGAATGAAGAGGGATATGATGAAGTTTTTGAGGAAGCATGGAATAGCTATCAATCGTACATGAACTGTGAAAGCTTAGTTGGGAAACTAAATTGTATATGTAATAAGCTAATTGCTTGGAGTAAGTTTAAGGTGCATAAAAACATCGAAGGAATATCATAAATACATAATAGACTTATAGATCTCTAGAATTTAGAAGTGAGTGAATCTTATGGAAGTATGGAAGATCAGCTCCATCGTGAGCTAAATATCCTTTATAAGCAGGAAGAAATTTACAAGAGCTAAAGATATAGGATAATGTGGTGACAAGAATAATAAATTATTTTCACCAAAGTGTGTTGAGGAGAAGGACCAGAAATCGCATTTCTTCCATTAGAAATTAGGAAGGCATTTGGTTAAATGAAGAAAAGGAGATAGGTCAAGCTTTTGTTGATATAAAGGAATCTTCCAAACAGAACATTGGCAAGCTATGAGTTAAGTTTTAAGTTGCATTAATGCAGTGGTTAGTCAAGAGATGAATGAAGCTTTGTCAAGGCCATATGATTACACGAAAGTGAAAGTAGTGCATTTTCAACTAAGGAGCATGAAATCTCTAGGCCCAGATGGGTTTAATGGTCTATTCTATAGATCGCATTGAGTACTAATAGGGGGATTCATAATAGGTATGGTGAAGGACTTCTAGCAATTTGGTACTTTTCCATCTTCCTTCAACAATACTAATTTAGTCATAATTCCTCAAATCCATTATCTTGAAGATTTTTTATGTTTCATACCTATTAGTCTTTGTAATTTTGCTTATAAAATAGCCTCTAAGGTTTTAGCCAATAGATCACAACCTATTTTACTAGTTATCATTATACCATACCATAGTGCATTTATCCATGATCAGTTGATCCATGATAATTTATTATTGCCCAGGAGATCTTTCAATATCTTAAAATTCATAAAAAATGCCAAAGAAGATTTTAATGCATTAAAAGTTAATGTGGCTGAAGGTTACGATAAGTTTGAATGGTCATTCTTGGAAGTGGTCATGAAAGCTATGGATTTTTGTTGTAAATGGGTATCTTGTGTAATGAACTATGTAAGAATTGTTTATTATAATGTTATGGTAAATGGGACTAGAGTAGGTGTGATAGACCCAATTAAGGGCATTAGACAGGAGATCCTTTATCTCCTTACCTTTTTCTCTTTGTAGCGGATGCTTTGTCTAACATTATCATTAGAGCTAAAGGAAATGGAAGTATCAAGGGAATTGAAGTAAAAAGAAATAGCATAGAACTAACGCATGTGCTATTTGTTGATGATGCTTTGTTCTTTCTAAAAGCTTTCAAGGGTAATATTGACAATATGAAGCATTTTATTGATGTATATTGCTCAACTTCAGGTTAAAAAGTTAACTTCCATAAGTCTTCACTTGTTTTTAGTAAATCTTCTTCTGAGATTACGAAGGCTATATGTTGTAATATTTTGAACATTAATCCAAATAATAGCCCAAGTAATTACTTGGGTTTCCCTACATCTTGGGCTAGGTCTAAGTCTAAAGTTTTGGAAGCTATTAAAGATAAAATAATATATAAACTCCAACAATGGAAAAGGAACTTACTTTCTATCGGGAGCAAAGAGGTGATGATTAAGGCAATAGCTTATGCAATTCCAACATATTCTATGATTATCCTCCACTTTCCTAGGAAATCGTGTAAAGCGGTTTCAAGCATGATTGCAAACTTTTGGTGGGAGGAATTAAATAGGGAAGGAAGATACATTAGGAAAGTTAGTCTATCCTTACTAAATCTAAGCTAGAGGGAGGTTTAGGCTTTAGAGAGTTACTAACATTCAATAAATCCATTCTAAGGAAGCTTGCTTGGTGTATTTTGACAAAGCCAAAATCTTTTATTAGTAGTTTCTTAAAGAGTGTTTATTTTCCACATTCTGACTTTGTAAATTCAAAGAGAGGGGGTCAGGTGTCTTGGGTATGGGAAAGCATTCAAATTGGTAAAGAGTCAATTGAAAAGGATGTTCTTTGGCACATTGGCATTGGGAAATTAGTTTCCACATTAGACCATCCACGGATTCCTTCTTTAGAGAATTTTAAGTTAGAATGGAGGCTTCTTGATGATAACTTAAAGGGAAAAGTGAAGTACATCATAGATCATGGTTGCATGAATTAGAATCTAAATCTAATAGAACATTTATTGTCGAATAGAGAGAAGGAGGCTATTAGCAAAATTCCAGTCCCTCTTCAACTTGATGAAGATAAATTGGTTTGGCCTATGGACAAAGTTAGAAGCTTTACAGTTAAATCTATCTATTATAATCTTTTGAATAAGCTTGAGTGGGAAAATTTAAATGGTACTTCATCTTCTTTTGTGGTAGATAAGAGACTATGGAAACTTATATGGTCTATAGATTGTACACCTAAGCATCATCATCATCTTTGGAGGGTGTGCTTGAACTCCTTAGTTACTAACCTAAATCATTTTAGTAGGCATGTTAAATAAGACCCACTTTATGCCTTTTGCTAGCTTAAAGAGTCAACTGAGTACAAGCCAATTTGGTTTGCCATTTATGACTTTTGCTTACAAGGAAGAACAATTAGTAGGGCGGATGAATGGATTTGATCTATTATATCAAATAGACATTTTTCAAAGACTGAGATGTTGGAGACCATGTCAAGAATTGTTGTTACATTATGGAGAATATAGTGCCATTGCAACTTATGTACTTTTAAAGCCCACATCCCTAATCTATATGTTATTGTGTACACAATTGAGCAACATTTATGCAGGAGAGTCCAAACTAGAGCAAAACAAATGGAAGATGGTGTTAATTAGCTAAGTGTACCACGAGCAAAAAATGATTCATTGGAACGTATAGAAGACCCCTCGACAAGTAGATGTTTTGTTCATTGGTGCCTACCACAAGTTGATGTTATTAAAATCAATTGTGATGGCTCGTTTGATTCTATAAGTGGTCGTGTTGGAGTTAGTGTTATATGTAGGAATTCAGAGGCTGTTCTCGTTTACACATTAATAGTTGCTTTGTTTGTTGATTTTGTTAATATGGTTGAAGCTATGGCTATTGGTTTGTTGTTGGCAAAGTCAATAGGATGAATGAAGATCTAGGCTAAGATGGATATCAAGGTAATTTTTTATTATATTAACAAAGGCTCTTCTTCTGCTTAGCGTTTGCAATACATTTTTAAAAGATATTTATTCTTTATATTCTTGTTTTCAAGTTTGTTCCTTTTATTTAGTGAGTTGTGAAGCTAATTTATGTGCTGATTGGGTAGCACCTCAGGGTAAATTGGGGATGAGCTACTATTATCGGGTTGTATAACCCTCATCCGATCTTTTATATTTGCTTGATAAAGATAGGGAACTTGTATCCCTGAACTTTTCCAATTAATAAAATGCCTTCATTTGGTAAAAAAAAAATCATATGTAAAATTGATGCAATCACTCAAAGTTGAAGTAACTTGTGGCATCATTCCTATGATAGGAATTGAAACTGTACAAAAAAGATTGGGAACAATTTTCATGCCATTTGAGTAATAATAATCTTGACTAATAATTTTTCAAACTCAAATAAGCTAGTAATTACAAATGAAAGCATATAATTCTTAAAGCTTGATTGTGATACTGTTAATAAAATTTTAAAAACATTACAAAAAATATGACCTTTAGTTTGAAACTTTTGTAAATTCATGACTTGTATTTTTCTTTTACATAAAAATATGGCTTGCATTTAATAACTATTTGTTAAAATTAGTAGGTGGTTGCATACACTTGAAAGATAGTGGCAAGTCATGACCCACCAGCCATGAGATGGCGAATGAAGCTCTAATTAAGTTGGTAAATTGCAACCTAACAATATAGGCGAGTCTTACAAATACTGACTAACTTGTAGTGTGACCTTACTAAATTGGTGCATAGCTCCACCACCAAATGGAAAAAAAAAAAAAAAGAAGTTTTCAAAAATGTAAGCCTCGCAACCTAATGGGTTTTAACTTATGTATATATATATTTTAAATTTTAATGATAAATGAGCACCTACTAATCTCCCTTGGTAGCTTGATTAAATAACTTAATTAAGGCTCTATCGTCTTCTACACCTAGTCTCATCCCTACCATGCACGCATGTACAACACACAAACATCCATCCATCCCACAAGACTTGTTCAAGGGTTTTAAATGTTTTTTAACTATCTCTTTTGGGGGTGAGCAAATAAACTTATTGTACAGTATATCTACTCGTACCCTACTTAACCGTGAGTGTTTTGAGGGGTATCAAAGGTCATAGTGTATGTTCAATGTAGCAATTTTTCAAAACCTATTTCCATAAGGTTAGATATGTATATCGTGTCTTCGTACCCTATATCCACTATGAAACTTGTACCTTGTGGTATATAGGAAATGGGTTTTAGGGTATGCTATATCCTAAAAAATTTTTAGATAATTTTAGCAAATAAAAGACAAATAATAATGTTAGATTTTCATAGATATTAAATATTTATTAAAAATAAAAAGAAAAAGCCATAACCTATAAGATAGAATTGTAAACCTAGGCTAGATCTCTCTTGTATTTCTCAAGTCTCAATAGTACCTCTCTCTTCCTTTTTATACCTTCTATTTTATTCTTAATTCTTCTTATCAATTTGCTAGGTGCTAATGTTAATTTAGTAATGTCATAATATTTGTACATATACATATAAAGCCACTAATTAAGTGTGAACAAAAATCTTTTAATGTAAAAAAATGTAATTGCAAATTTTAGTAGAAAACATGTAAAATTGAAATTTACGGGAAGATAAAAATTTATAGATTCTACAAAGTACCTTATATGTTGTAAATTTTGCAAGCACAAGTTATAAGGTGGTTTTAAGGTGTTAGTGGGTCGGTTCCGAATCTAAAAACTTAAAAACCTATATCTATAGAGCAGTATATGAGTAGGACCTCATACCCACCATCCTGTACCCACTCACCCTAGTTTTTATTTTTCTCTAATTGCCCACAATTTTTTATAAAACTATTTAATATATTCTATTGAATTAATTATTGTTGATCGATTACAAGTTGATAAGTGTTTCTTAACTAACATTAACAAACAGTTATAATACACGGGTCATCTCTATATCAAAAAGTAAAATGCAGATTAATTTTTTAAAAACAAAAAAAATAAATATTATGTCTTTGTAGTTTTCCTTTCAATCTCTTATAACTGGAAAAAGGAGAGTAAATTTTGAATAAATGTGAAAATATAGAGGTTTAATTGCTCATAACTAGAGTTCATGAGATGAGCAAAGTTTCATGCACTTATTTCTCTATTTTACCAAAGACAACTTTAAAGATAATTTTACTTGTCATATTGCATTATAGAGGTTTTGGTTCCATTTTATCGTTTTGCTTCTTGTTCCATTTGACATTATTATATATTTAGAATTTTTACATTGATGATGATGTACGACTTCAAATATATATTTATCTCTATCATGTCTTGACCATTGGAATATGTTGGCTTTGCTGCATTCTCTTACTAGTAGTATGAATATATAAGGCTTACAAACTTTTAACAAAACCTACAAAAAAAAATTATGATATTATATGACCTTCTAAACTCTTAAATTAAAGCTTTATCCAAAATTCATTCAAACGAGACTTACTAAATCGACTCATATCTATCACAACACAACTAAGTCCCCTATTCTCTATAATCTTCCTAATAACTATAAAGGGCCAAATCTAATTGATGGCCTCTAATCCTAATAATTGTTTGGGTTAACTCTCTAGTTAAAACGACAGGATTTAAAGAGTCAAATCCAATGATATCATGATGATTAAAGGTGATTTGACATGATTGACTTTGAGTAGTGACTGTTGGGTTAGCCTATCTACTCTAAACCTTGCTCAAGGAGGCTTAAGCACATAAAGAAGCTTTCATTAGGTTTAAACCTAAAAGGAGTCCATTGGTAATGGGACTTGTATCTACTATTGATTATTAACATGATTTGATGGATGGTATCGATGACTAAACTCTATAAATACTAAGAGTCTTCTCATTTGAATCATTAAGAAATCAAGAGAAATGTTGTCATGTTGCTAGTTACTCATCTCAAAAGATCAAATGAGTATTTAGAATGAAGGCCATTATGCCTCTCATCAAGAATAATAGAGTTTGATGCTTGAATAACTCTTCCATTAGTCACATGTATTTTAAGTCTCTTAAGACCATCTACTCCTCCTCCCTACCTCTTTCTCTCCTAATCATCTCTTACATATCATTTCACATCACTCCTTTAAGGCCACATGTAGCGTGTGACACATACTAAAGACTAATAACCATCGTGATCAGATCTATACACTTTAGAATAATCGTTATGAATTCCAGTCCCAATATAAAATATCATGAACATAGCCATTACTTAAAAATGATAAATCCCCAAATGTAAGTGAGCTACGACACCTAACATAGAAATTATTGTATGCAAACACATTCGCATATCATATTGCACTCATGCTGTAACAACCATAATAATATTTGAGTTACATGTTAGGAAGAAGCAAACAACACAACCTCAACATCTAATTGTTTGGAATATTCAAATTTCAACAATAATAATATGTATATGTATATATATATGCATGTGTACACATGCATACATGCATACATACATACATACATAACCTTAAGCAAAGGTTGGTATATCTCATCATCAAGACTAGGATATGAATCTACAGTTCCTTAGAGCCAAATAATCAAATAATCTCATGTGGAATTCATCACCCATATCAAACAATTGATTATCTTTAACTAATTTTACTTTAGGGAGATATATTAAAGTTAATTATATAGTTAATCAAGATTAATAATTTAATTACTTAATGTGATTGAGTCCAAAGTCTTAAGTTATTAATTAGACCCAATTACTTAAGATTTATGACTTTAGTCCCAATAGTTAGTCAAAGTCCCATATCTTATACTTTGTATACTCCTTAAATTATTCAAGTTTAATCCAATTGAAAAATTAGGCTTTAGTTGATTTTAAGATTAAAATTAATTAGGCATAACTTAGATTCATTATTTGATTATTCATTTAAGTACTTTAGATGATTATTTTAATTAATTAAATTTTCTTAAGCTTTGATTCAATTGGAGTAGAATCATTTGGTTCACGCACTAAGGGTAGCCTATTCTTTCGAATTATTTTAATTTTCACTTTTACTTTATTATTATTATTTAGGTAAATTATTATTTTAGTCTAATTTTCTTCACAAACACAATTCTATACTTGATCAAGAAGATCAAACTATCATTTTTTGTAATCTTTCATTCATCTCTTATGATGCTAAATATTCGAAATACATTCACATGCGAAATTATAGAAGATCCCCTTTAAGACCAAACAATTCCATCGAATTGAGTATGATTGTTTGTGTGATAACATCTGCTATAATAGGAATATCAATGAACCTGATTATTACAATTGCTTAAGATATCCTTTTTTAGCTTCTAGAATCTATTTCTTAGTTTAAGATCCCTCTTACTAACTAAAATCAAAGAATTAGTAGATCTATTCTGCTTAACCTACTTTAACTCAAAAAATGCTTACGAATAATTTAATATGAATAATTTAATTAGAAAGATTGATCAATCTTTTGTTACAAATATAGGATCGAGTTTGGATTACTCCAAATTCACATATTATTCATATATAAATAATAAATACTCACCTAAAAATTTGAATATCTAACTAAATGAACATAAAGGGACTCTAGAGTTGAAAGCAAGGAATAGATATTATATAGTAATTAAAAAAAATAATATATTGATTCAGAAAGTTGCAAAATAAGTTTTAATTCTTTAATGACAACAAGAGAAAACTGATATGGTTTCTTAGTTTTACTTTATTATCATGAGAGTAAAAGCAAAATTTCAATATCCACTTCTTAAGACCTGCATTCTTCATCATGAAACGACAAACTTCGAATAAGAACACAATATATAGCTTTAAGTCTCAAAATTTAAGTGACTCACTTGTTATCTGACCTCAACGAAAACAATGAAACTTAAATATTACCAAAATCAACAAATGGAAGCATAAATGAATAAAATGAAATAAGATAAATAATTTAAATTATACTAAAATTCAAATGAAGAATTAATTAAAAGTTTAGACAATCAAACTGGAGATGAATATATAAATGCAAACCCCATTGAAAAAAAAATCATAAATATTAGTTGAGAAAATATAAGCAAAATATTACTTACAATGATGGAAAAAAATCTTAATCACACTACTGGGAAAGGGTCTTTGATGAATATGGAAGGCAAGTTAATTCCATATCCACCAAAATATTCATTATATCATCAAAATTATTTATATTTTTCATCACAGTTTCTTAAGAGAGAGAGAGAGAGAGAGAACAAATGAGATAACAACATGTGGATGTTCCTTTTATCATTCATGATATGCCTCATTGGATGATTTAGCCTCATGTCTCTAGAATTTTTATATCTTTCGGTATAGATCCAACAATCTATCTACATGTTTTACAAGATAAATTTATGAAGTAATACTATACAATCAACAAAAAAGAATGCAAAAGAAATAAACATTGGAGGAATACCTATCTAATTATAGCAACAATTTTCCACTGCATTATTGTAAAAGGGTCTCATTTTTGCTACCATTATGTTATGTTTACTATGGAGGAATGGTTTGGAATTGGAATCAAAATGAGAATTCTTTTCCTATGTTTTGAAATACCATAAAAGGAATGAAATAAAATGACATTAAATGTATAAATAGTATGAATTTTCAAAGATACTTTAGTTATTTCGTGCCATAATTTGTTTGAAAATCAAATAAGTAATTTTAATTAATCCTAATTAATGAAGGGAGAATGGAATCCCAATTTCACTTTCTTAAAGGCAAAATGTGAAATTGAATTCTCTCTTGAAGTTAGAATTGTTGATTCTATAAAATTGTGATTTTGCCTTTTAAATATACTTGGAAACATTGGAAACAAGAATGGAACTCAAAATCGCAATTCCATTCTAACCTATTCCCTCGTACCAAACGTAACATTACGCTTTCGATTTTTTCTTTCTATATTTCATTGTCTTATCACCTCTTTTCTCCATAATATTTAAACTTGGATAGTGTAGAAGTGAAATAGAATAAAATAATGCAAGAAATATGCCATACCTTGTTTGAGTGTATTGTAAGAGGTTTTAAGAGATTTATATTTCTTGACTAAATCTCTTGTTAATATTTATCACAAGTGGTAACCACAATGTTAATAGAGAAAGAAAGAGAGAGGGAAAAAGATAATGAATTTGAAAAGATAAACAATATATTAGTAATTTTAATGCAAATAAATATAATCATTGTAATTAATAATAATAATAATAGTCATAAATATAAAAGATTCTACATATAGAAGTACTAGTTTTTAATATAAAGAGTGAATGACACATATGACTCTGATAAAATAATATAAAAGGAATGTTTTGTAAAATAAAAAAAGATAAATATGGAATATTATCATACTAAATGGCTGATTTAGGCAATAAGAAAAAGAAAAAAACATCTCTTGCTTATGCTTAAATAATATAAATTAATTAACATAAATCAAGTAATATTAGGCATTCAAACTAAATGAATTGATCATTAACTCAAAACTCATGAATAAACACTAAATCGATGAATATGAAGGCTTATTATAGGATAGACTAAGTTAAAATTTATTTAAATTCAAGATATTCAAAAATCTTGTATATCTTGGAATTGATATCTTGGTATCTCAATTCAAATATCATCAAATCCATCATATCTTGGAATCTATATCTTGATGTATCAATTCATATATTCAAAAGATATCTCAAATTCTACATATCATGGAATCCTTATTTTGTTGTATCACTCTCTCTCTCTCTATACACACATACACTTACATGTATAGTAAGCTTTATGTAATTGACATATCAATAAAACTTATTATTTGTTTGAATTACCTATTGCAGTTTTCTATATGGTATTAGAGCCTCATGGCCTCCACCAAGATCTTAATTCCTATTCTCTAATTCAATTATGGTTACCTCTTTGATTCCAGCTAACCCTAATTCTTCTTCAAAGCAATTAGTGATCCCTAATCCATCCACTCAACTTATACTTAAACTTAACTCCAACAATTGCCAATCATTGCACTCCCAAACTATCTCTCTTCTTGTTAGGTTTGATCTCATGTCCTATGTGGATGGTTTAAGCATTGCCCCCCCACCTTACCTACCCTTCAATGGATCAAGAAAGATGGTAATGATGTCATTAATCCATATTACATTTTTTGGTATTGCTAAGACCAACTCTTGCACAATGCTTTGTTCTTTACAATTAGTGATGTTGACAAAGTTACTTTGTCATCTTGCTTTACCTTTAAGGCTCTTTGGGATGCAATTTGATGTAAGTATGTGTAAACCCGGTAAATTTAGCGTTTTAAGTAATGAATCGATTTAAATATTATAGGTAATTACCTTAACTCAACGGAGTCGATAAATTTAAAACTAACTAAAATTTTAAACTTAAACATAATATGAAGGATAAAAATCCTAAAATTTTGTTTAAAACCTAAATTACGTACAAAAACCTTAAATCTAATGTGCGTGCAAATACTCGAAATCAAACCCGAACTTAACTGAAACCCTAAAACTATAACTTTAAGTTTATAAAATGAGTGAATATTACTTAATAGTGATATAATCGTAGTCGATCACAATTATCGACTAAATTGCGTAATTGCATAAACCTTTTAACGAAAACGTTAAAATAAGTTGTAATTATTTTAAACATAACAGGTACCAATTAAATTAATAAATTTTCATAAAATTCTAAAATTAATTTATAAATGTTATTTTTATGATTTTTATGTTTGGAAAAATTATATATAATTATCTTTATTTTTCCTTTTCTTCCTTTTTCCTTCTTTTCTTTTCTTTCTTTTCTTCCTTCTATCTTTCCTTGTTGTTACCTTAAAAATTCTGCACACATACAGCAGCCTATGTGTTTATTATCCAATTCTAACTGCCAACAATTTAAAGGACAAAGGACAAATTTAGTAAAGTAAGTGTCTTTTCTCAATTAATGTAAAGATTAACCAATATTGTTTTTCTTCTTTTTCATTTGCTTTTAATCCTAATTTGCTGTATGCTTCACACCCAAAAACCTGCAAAACCCAAAAGAAAAAGAGAAAACAAAAGCAAAGCGCACACATACGCAATTTAACAAATACTAAGATGAAGAAGAAGAAATTAAGGGAATTTGATCAACTATTCCACTAAAGAATTTAGGTAAGTTGTTTAATTATTTTTGTATATATATATATACTCTAAAACATGTACATGTGTATTGGTTATTTATTTATTTATTTATTATGTATGTATGTGTGAACATATATGTATATTATACATGGTATAAAGTATGTACATGTATGTGTATATAATATATATGTGCTATGTATTTCCTTATGTATATATATATATATATGTACATGTGACTATGTATATTTATATGTATGTGTACATAGTATTTTTTTAAAGATATATTATGTATGTGTAAATGAGTATATATAAGTGTATATGTACTTAGTATTTTTTTTTATTATATGATTAAAAAAATGTAAAAATATGTATATGATATATATATGTATTATGTATTTTTGTATTTATGTACATATTTATGTATCTCGTATTTTCTTTATATATATATATGTATGTGTGTGTGTATGTAATATACTTTATACTTTATATGGTATATATATGTATGTATAAATAATAATATATATATATATAGTATGTATTTTCTCACTCATGTATTTATGTACATATATACTTAGTATTTTCAATTTATACAAATTTTTGTATTTTTTTTAATATATATATGGACTGGACGTGATGTTTAGATGTATCTATGTATGTATACTAAATATTTCCTTTATATACATGTATATATATTTAGTATTTTACTTAATTAATTATGTATATATATGTGTGACTATATATAAAGGTATATATATGTACATAATATTTAGTTTAGCATGTGATATGTATATACGTGTATTATGTAATTCCATATATATATGTGTACATATGTATATATGCCTATTTTACATTTTCGATATATATATGTGTATGTATAAAATAATAAGTATACATATTATTAATAATATTTGTATTTTAGTATATATATATATATACATATATAGTATGACCATATATGTACATAAGTATAGAAAGTATAAATAAGTATGTAATATACTTGTACATAATGTATAAGTAAAGTTTGAATAATTTAATATATAACGTATAGTATACGTATAAATATACATATATAAATAGTAACACATGTAAAAATACTAGTATATTTAAATAGTATATACAATATATTATAATGATAATTTAATAAATAAAGTAAGATAATAAATATATATATAACAATACTGTAATTTAGAGAAAAATTTTAATAATTAAGTAAATTGAAAGATTTGATTAAATATAATCATAAGTATTTATATATATAATTATATCGTAAAATAGAAAATAATGAAAAATTTGAAAAAAAGTGCAAGTTGACAGGTGGCACTCTCACGTGTTGCCACATCACTATTTATAATAAAATAATTAATTTTTGTAATTTATAATAATAATAAATAATTAATTAAGTAGAAAAAATAATAAAGTTGAAAATTTTGAATTAATAACTCTAAAACCTCAAGAATAAGTAAAAATAAGTAATTATAGTAAAATAGGCTTAAAATAATAAAATTATCAATTATACGATTTAAATAATTATTAAATTGTAAATATATTAAGAAAAAGCTTAAATTGATATTTTATAACTTTTAAAGTTCAAATAATGAACTTTGTAATATTTTTACATTACTATTAAAATTGCAAGTTACAACATTCAAAATGGACTCGCTACGAGAAAGTACACTCGAAAACGATTGAAATGGACCATAAGTTCATAAGAATCCAAACTAAATTGAAAAAGGTGTACGCGATTGAAAATTTAAGATAAACTGAAAAAAGTAAGTAAAATATTTAAGTAAAACTATGTTTATACTATACTTAGGCTATAGTGGGAAACTAGGCAAATAATGATAGATATTTAGTTAATAGGGAAACCTAGTTTTTCAAAACACTTATAATCTTTCTTATCTTTTAGGTATTCGATTATCGAGTTTAAGAATTCTCAACAGTTGGGAAAGTGAGCATAACTCATGTAAGGGAGTTCTTATGATCTACTATCTGCTTGCTGTTTGTTATTTGTATGCTGCTTATGGATTGATATTGATTGTTTGTTGAATAACTGATTACTTTGTGTATTATCATTCATGTGATCACTTTCTGAAACTGGTAAATGTAACTATTCGATTAAAGAAACCAGTTGTAATTGTCGCATGTCTATGATCCAACTGGTACACTGATGGAGAGTGATAGCTTTGCAAATTTTTTTCAAAAGTGTTTTGGTAAATGTTTTTCCTATCTTAAATATACTCTAAAATGATTTCTGAAAAGCCTCATAAATCCGTAAATGATGTCT